>ML845794.1:60633-73086 GCA_009831015.1 Picea engelmannii | reverse complement strand
ATCCCTTAATTAATGCCTTATCCATCCATTTATTTCTATTTAATGGTCTTATCCTTTATTAAATATTTCCCTTTTACGTATGGGTTACATTATCCCTTATGGGATACGTAACCCATTTAACATTATATTTCATTTTTTTTTAAACCTTTAATTTAATACTTAATCAATTAATGACTCACTTAATAATTAATCATTCATTAACCCTATATTAAAGAGTTAATCATACTTAAGCTAATCATAGTCAAAATAATTAATTAATAACATATAATTAATTAAGGTTATATAATAATTAATTATAATTTAGCTAATTTTAGGATTATTTATGAAATTATTCATATTAATAAGTAAAGGGTCATTACACCAGCTGACTTCCAGGATGATTTTTCGGTGAACCAGGATGAATTTTCAAAAATAAAAGGAGTTTATTGTCAAACACGAAGCCAATAAGATTAAAATTGTTCATTTTTTACACATGTATCATAGATTGGGATATTCGAAGGAATCTTTGAGCGCTATTTTTCAGTTTTCTTGATTTCCTATTTGAGACATGTTTTTGCGAAACATATTCTGGCTCACTGGAGATGAGTTTCAAGAAACTGAGAGAGGTTTTTATTTAGAATGAGATTATCTACAAAAACCATTATCAAATTTTATACGACTGTTACAGTTTGAGAATTACAAGTGGCATTTTGAACCCTATTTTTTAGAATTTCTCCTCTTGGAAAACAAGAAATCAGTTAAAACGTCTCATTTTCTGTTTGTAACTATTTCAATTTTGGGAAAGGGGTTGTAGTTCGAATTGGTGAGATGGAAAGGATATATGTTGATATATATTTCATTTAAAAATAATATATATGGGTTAGAATGAGCAAGGAGGGAGGTTCGACCTTAGGGACTTGAGAAGGCCTGTAAATCTTGAAGACTCATCAGACTATATATATGGAGTTTTGACTCTTTAGTGAATATAAATTAGTTTTTCCTTATTCATATCTTCTTTCTATGTATTTGTGCCACTGGTGACTGATTCACATGGTTCTTGTTTCATTTAATGATTGAGAGAAACCTACCTTCCCTTGCATTAATGATATAAGTCTACAAATGTACCTTTTCATTATTATATCTTTATCTTCATGTGTACCCGATGTATGTATAATTTTACAGTTTGTAGAACTTCTCTATATTGATTTAAACCTATTTAGTATCCGATTGAGTTCATGTGAAGCCAATTATGCTAGAATACATTCCTAATTGTCTCATAAATGCAACTGTTAACAGTCCATAGATTGATCCATCATTGAGAATTTTACTTGTTAAAATCAGACATGTATGTTACCAAGCTCACCTGATCTACAGTCTAGGGTGAATTCTTGGAGAGCTAACATTTTGGAGCTATTTCCAGGGAGATAATTTTGAATTTGTCTTCCCTGGGAGAATGACATAGATCCAACTCTTGATGGTAGACAAGAGAGGGACATAGAAGTTGACTGTAATCATCTACCTGGCAACTCCATGAAGGACAAATCTAGTAGTGACTCCACAATCTTAAAATGTCAAAGGCATTTGTTGTTGTTTTGGCTCAGAGGTTTCAACCTCTTAACTTTTATGCAATTCCTAGTTTCCCACATCTAGTACCTCATATGTCAATATGGGGATATTTTATGGCTATGTTCAGAGAGAGGAAGGATGATAATCTTGCATATCACCTCATCAAGTTTCATGAGTGCATGGATCTACTATATCTACATCATGAGGATGTTCATATGAAAATGTTCATTCATTCATTGGATGGTAATGCATGTCAATAGTATTTCTCATTACCTCCTTAAAACATTTCATCCTTGAAATATTTTTACACAGTATTCAATGCGCATTGTAAAGGGTATTTTTCATATGAGTTTTTATTTGAAGATTGTTGTGAGAAATATGAATTGCATGATGAGATTGGAGATATAGATAGAGCATAAATTGTCCCTCACAATCTTCATCAATTTTCTAAAGGGGAATGCATGCATATGATGATCATATGATGATTGTATAATGGGATTTAAAATATTCTGATTTAAAATAGACCATAATACCGTAAAAATGACAAATGATAGTTTCATATGATGATTTTATAATAACATAAAGGGGAATGCATGCATGATGAATTATTTTTTTCTAAATCAGTATGATTGTGATCTCGGTTTTGAAGATCTAGTGGCAACCTTGTTGGAGTAATATCTTTCATATTCTCTAAATTTTTTATATTTTATCATATCATCGACACTTGTGGGTGAGTATGATTTCCTAAAAGAGTATTTATGGCTGTTGTTATGTTTTTGTTATTATCTGTTAATCAATGGTAAAAATGGGATTGTTTTAATCGTGAAGTTACTTGAATGGTTTCTATGGAAATTTGCATTTACCTGAGCAAATTGGATATCTAGTTAGAGTAGGATAGCACAGGTAATAATCTCGCTTCCTGAGCATTAAATTTCTGTAGTTTGCATAGTGTGATCAAATTTTCAGTATGAAGTTAGTTTGTAGTAAAGTTTATCAGTCAGTTTGCTTGATGATGCAGGAGCATCTCCCACATCAAGCGAGCCAGCGCAGAAGCGAAAGGACAGCTAGACAAGCCAACACAAATTTTGAAATTTCCTTAAAATTGATGCGCGAACATAAATGTAGCAATTTAATGAAGCGCACGTGTATAATGTAAACAGACCTTGAGCGGATTTCTCACGTCCTTAGTAGGTAGGAGGCATTTAAAGTAGTTAATGTAGGTAGATAGAATTTAATTCTAGATTAGACAGTTTCTAGAGCGCAAGAGGGAAATGGGCTATAGACACCCTCATTGTGTATTGTATCATTAGATTGAGCAGGAAAAGAGTAAGAGCATGCAGAGAGTTGTGTAAGAACACCCATGTACAGATATTTGAATTAATAGAAGAGTTGGTTCAAATTCATGGTTTTGTGTCTGTTCTCTATGTATTGATGTTGATATGCTCATGAATGTTTGCTTCCTGTTATACATTTTCTTTATATGTTGTGTATATGATTTCATGTTTTGAGTTTGAAGTCTGAGAGGATGAAAAAAATGAGTTTCAATTGTTTCTCTATCCGAGTAAGAATTCCTGCAAGGAGTGCAGTTGAAGTGTCTGCAAGGAGTGCGTCGACAAGAATTCAGGGTTGCGTCTCTGAAGCTCAGATAGTTTTACTTTTGTTCTCATTCAGGCAGAAGTGTAGTTGGATCTAGGAGCCGTGCAAGGAGTGCACAGGCCGAGTGAAGTTTAGGGTTGCAAACCTAAGCGAGAGTTGAAGGACTACTGCTGCAGGTGTGTGCAGAGTTGAAAGGATTCAAACACTTAGATGTGTTTGAAGGTTGCTGCAAGGAGTGTGTGCAAAGGTCTTTTATAAAAGATCAGGAAGGATAAGGCCTTCGGAATTTTTGAAGGATAGCACAGAAAAGTTGTGCCTTGAAGGTTAAGCAGGTGTCGTAAATTCACGCTGCAGGAAGAACGAGTTCCGCGGAGGAACACTTGGTCATTCGCAGTAAATCACCAAGTAAGGACGGATGGTCGAAATTCTCCTAGGAGAATTCGTGAATCTCCAAGAGCTGTTAGATCTCGCGGAGGAGTAAGGGAGATACTGCAGGTATTCCCAAGAGGTTGAAATCTCAGGAGGGGTAGAACTGTTGATCCGATCCATAAGGGCCGTCGGATCTATATGTATATCGTGTATCGAAGTTTCGTGGGTTGAAGACCCATGAACATAGCAGCAGGAATTGCGAAATTGAAAAACGCGATATCTCGATAGCTAAAGGAATAGTGTGGGGCCACAAGCATCAGAGGAGTGGACAGGTGGCACGAGTTTCGGGGTTTCGCAGGGTGAAGTGCCGAAAACATCGCATTAGGATTCACGATATTGCGAACTCCGAAATGTCGATAGAGTGAAGGGACCGTTGAAAAGTCAACTCGCGAGCGCATCGGATTTTTGGCATACCGAGGTTCGGGAGTTGGAGAGACAAGCTGTTAGACATCCCCGAGTGCCAAAATCGTGATAGGGAAAGTCCCGATAGGAGAGGAAAAGGGTCAGCGTTGACTATTGTTAGGGTTTGGGGTTTTGAGAATCCAACGCTCGACCACTGACCTCGTGATACCGCGAAGTCCGATCCCCCGATTGTAAAGAGGGGATCGTGTGAGAGTTTTGTGGGTGTAGATTTCCCGATAGGGAAATAGAAGAACATTTGAGTTCTTTGGGTCGTGTCGAGGAGAACATCCTATGAGTGGACATGTTAGCAAACACGCGTGCTGCGTTAGAGTGGTATCAGAGCACAAAAAGATTCTTTTCTTTCTGTAGCAGAGAAGGAGAAGAATTCACTATACCGCCAAGGAGAGATAGACAGTCACTCAATCCAGAGGATAGGGAAATGTCGAGAAGAAGGGTAGGCAGGTGATAGACCCAGTTATGGAGAGACAGATGCATGATCTCTGAGCTAGACTCAAAGACATGGAGACAACACAAAGACGCACAGCCAGTGAAGGGGATCTAAGTGATTTCGAAAGAGAGATTGAGGCTGAACGTGAAGAAGAAGTTGCAGTTGAAGATGCATCAAACGAGCATTTGATCAAATCTATTGCAAGGATGGGTGCAAGGGAAAAGATGTAAATTCCAGTTTACAAGGGAAACTTGGATGCAGAAGAGCTTCTAGACTAGATTAGAGCTCCAGACACATACTTTGACTATGAAGATGTCGAGGAAGACAAGAAGGTCAAGCATGTTGTCACAAGATTGAAAGGACATCCAGCATTATGGTGGGATGAACTACAAGTTGATAGACACTGCAAGGGAAAGCAGAAGATTAAGAGCTGGGATAGGATGATCGCAAAGATGAAAGAAAAATTCATCTGCAGGGACTATCAAATTACTCTGTTCAGGAGGATGTAGAACCTGAGACAGAAGCTGATGATAGTAAAAGAATACACTGAGGAATTCTATAAACTGAACATCAGGACAGGTCATCAGGAGAGCGATGATGAAAAAGTTGCCAGATACATGAACGACCTGAGATATGATATCCAGGATGAGATAAGCATGGTAACCATTCGGATGGTGGAAGATGCTTACCAGATGGATCTGAAAGCAGAAGAGGCGTTGAGCCGAAAACAGATTTAGAGAGGCCGAGGCAGAAGTCAGCCCAGAGGCAAGTCAGTTTCCTAGGAAAAGTATTAGAATCCCAAGGAGGACTTTAAGAAACCTTGTACTTGGACAGAGAGAGGTGGGAGTTCACAATGAGGACAACATACTAAGAAGAGGGGAGATTATGCTGACAATAATACTTTTCCTCGTAATAGAGGTAGAGGAAGAGGAAGAGGTGGAGTAATCACATGCTTCACATGTGGAAAGAATGGGCACAAGTCTTACAAGTGTCCAGATAAAAAGAAGGAGACTGGAGAAGCTCATATCACTGAAGCACATAGGCGGGATGTTGAGGCAGAAGATGCTTAAGGAAGAAGATCGTTGATGATGCGAAAAGTCCTTTTGACACCCGAGAAGGAGGTGGAGAGTTCAATCCAAAGGACCAGACTTTTCAGGACTGCTTGCAAAACCAAGGACAGGGTATGCAAGGTCATCGTGGATAGTGGTAGTATGGATAATCTCGTATCTACAGAGATGGTAGAGAAGCTGGAGCTGGAGATGACTGATCATCCAAGCCCATATAGAGTTTCGTGGCTACAGAAAGGACACCAGGTAATTGTCACTAAACAATGCTTGGTTGAATTCAAGATAGGAGGATATAATGATAAGATATTGTGTGATGTCATTCCTATGGATGTTTTTCATCTATTGTTGGGTAGACCATGGAAATATGACAGGAATGTGATTCATGATGGGAGAATGAACACATACACCCTGGAGAAGAATGGGAGGACACACATGCTGCTTCCAATTAAGGATAAGGAGGTGAATCCGGAAGTAAGCAACACAGTACTTCTCATGAGTGGGAAGTAACTTCTGACAGAGGTCAAGAAGAAGGAGGATCCATAGTTCATTGTGGTCAGGAAGCCTAGGATTGTTCTGACTAGCACAAGAGTGGATGATTTACCAGAGGAAGTTCAGGAACTCCTGGACGAGTTCGTTGATATAGTAGTGGACGAATTACCTCGTTTGTTGCCACCAATCAGGAGTGTGAGTCATCATATTGATCTCATACCAGGAGCCAGTTTGCCAAACAAAGCCGTGTATAGATTGATGCCGCAAGAGAATGAAGAGGTTAAAAGGCAAGTCCAGGATTTGTTGGACAGAGGATTAGTCAGGGAAAGCTTGAGTCCATGTGTTGTTCCAACAGTACTCAGTCCGAAGAAAGACGGAGGCTAGAGGATGTGCACTGACTCAAGGGTGATTAACAAGATAACCATCAGGTACAGATTTCCATTATAGAGGATGGATGATCTGATGGATTGCTCGAGTGGAGCAAAGTAATTTTCAAAGATTGATTTGAAAAGTGGTTATCATCAAATTCGCATGAGAGAAGGCGATGAATGGAAGACATCATTCAAAACAAACGAAGGGTTGTATGAATGGCTTGTTATGCCATTTGGCTTAACAAATGCACCAAATACCTTCATGATATTAATGAACGAAGTCCTGAGAGAGTTCATCGGGAAATTTGTCATTGTGTATTTGGATGACATACTGATTTATAGTAAATCAGTGGTAGAGCATCTGAAGCATTTGGCTACAGTGATGCAAAGATTACAACAGGAGAAGTTGTTGATAAATATGAATAAGTCCTCATTCATGAAGACAGATCTCATTTACTTGGGATTTGTTATTTTTGCAGATGAGTTGAGGATGGATCCAGATAAGGTGGAAGTGATCAAGAATTGGCCATCACCGAGGAACATATTTGAGGTGAGAAGTTTTCATGGATTCACTAATTTCTATCGAAAGTTCATCAGGAATTTCAGTGGAATCAGCGCAGTGATGATGGATACAGTGAAGAAAAGACATAAATATTTTCACTGGACAATAGAGGATGAGGAGAGCTTTAATCTATTGAAGCGGAAGATTATAGAACAACCAGTTTTGGTGTTGCCAGATTTCCAGAAGACATTTCAGGTGAAATGCGATGCAAGTGGATTTGCAATAGGGGCAGTCTTAAGTCAAGAAGATAGGCTGATAGTGTATTTCAGCGAGAAGATGAATGAGGAGAAATTGAGGTACTCCACTTATGATAAGGAGTTTTATGCTATCATTCAGGCATTGAAGAAATGGAGGCATTACTTGATCTCGAAAGAGTTTGTATTGTATAGTGACAATCATGCACTGCAGTTTGTGACTCAATAGGAGAAGTTGAATCAGAAACATGCCAAATGGGTAAAGTATATGCAGAATTTCACATTTGTGATTAAACATATTTCTGGTACTGCTAACAAAGTTGTTGATTCTTTGAGAAGGAAGTGTTTACTGTTGTAGGAGTTCTAAATCAGAACGTTGGGTTTTGATAATCTCAGGGACATGTACGCTAATGATCAGGATTTCAAGGAGGCGTATGGAGCAGCTGAGAATCTAGTTCTCATAGATAGAAGCCCTTGGACATAATACATGATCCAAGAAGGATTACTATTTAGAGGTAATCAACTTTGTATTCCGAAATGCTCCATGAGAGAGAATTTGTTGAAGGAGAAACACAGTGGAGGATTGGCAGGGCATTTTGGTCATGACAAGACATTTGCAAAGTTGAACGAGTCATATTTTTGGCCGGGAATGCGAGCAGATGTCAAGATATTTGTGGACAGATGCAGAATTTTCCAGCATTCGAAGGGAAGGAAACAAAATGCAGGGTTTTATCAGCCATTTCCCATACCAAAGAGGCTGTGGGATGCGATTAGCATGGATTTTGTATTGGGGTTGCCAAGAACACAAAGAGGTGTTGATTCAATCTTTGTGGTGGTGGATAGATTTTCTAAGATGGCACACTTCATTCCATGTCAGAAGACTAGTGACGCAACACATATTGGGAACTTGTTTTTCAAAGAGGTCATTCGACTTCATGGTTTTCCAAGGAGTATAGTTTTGGATCGAGATACAAATTTCATAGGGAATTTTTGGAGGACCTTATGGAAGAAGCTGGGAACTAATTTGTTGTTTAGTTCAGCTTATCATCCTCAGATGGATGGAAAGACAGAAGTAGTAAACAGAAGTCTGGGAGACTTGTTGAGAAGCTTAGTGACAGAGCACCACAGCCAGTGGGACACCATATTACCACAGGCAGAGTTCGCATATAACGACTTAGTCAACAGGAGCACAGGACAGAGTCCATTTCAGGTTGTCTATGGCATGCAGCCGAGGGGAATATCTGAACTGAAGGATTCAGAATAGACTGCAACTAGGAGCACTAGTGCAGAAGAATTTGCAGAAGCGATGAAATAACTTCACAGTCAGGTGAAGGAGCAATTGCAGAATTCAAGTCAGGAGTATAAGCGTAGAGCTGATCAGCATAAGAGACAACTTCAATTTGGAGTTGGTAATTTGGTTCTGGCACATTTGAGGAAGGAAAGGTTCCTGATGGGGACATATAATAAGTTGAAGATGAAGAAAATTGGGCCATGTAAAGTCTTGAATAAATTGGGGCAAATGCTTATGAGATTGAATTACCTGATGGGATTGGAATTTCTCTGATATTCAATATCTTAGATTTGTACCCGTACAGAGCTGAGGAAACAGGGACTGGAACTGAGCAGCCAGTGATCTGGTGGACAAAGCAGATGCCAGTTGCAGAGAAGCCACAGATGGAGTGCATACTGGACAAGACAGTGAGCAAGAGGACCAGGCGAAGGCAATACTTCGAGTATATGGTTCAGTGGAGGAACCATCCAGTTGAAGATGCCAGCTGGGAGAATGAGGCGAAGATACAGAAGCATGGACATACCATGCAGGAGCTCATGGATAGGAGCCCATGAAAAGTTTCAAGCGAGGGAGTATGATGCAGGAGAATCTCCCACATCAAGAGAGCCAGTGAGAAATCGAAAGGACAACTGGACAAGCTAGAACAAATTTTGAAATTTCCTTAAAATTGATGCGCGAACATAAATGTAGAAATTTAATGAAGTGCACTTGTATAATGTAAACAGACCTTGAGCAGATTGCTCTCATCCTTAGTAGGTAGGAGGCATTTAAAGTAGTTAATGCAGGTAGATAGAATTTAATTCTAGATTAGACAGTTTCTAGAGCGCAATAGGGAAATGAGCTATAGACACCCTCATTGTGTATTGTATCATTAGATTGAGCAGGAAAAGAGTAAGAGCACACAGAGAGCTGTGTAAGAACACGCATGTATAGATATTTGAATTAATAGAAGAGTTGGTTCAAATTCATGGTTTTGTGTCTGTTCTCTATGTATTGATGTTGATATGCTCATGAATGTTTGCTTCCTGTTATACATTTTCTTTATATGTTGTGTATATGATTTCATGCTTTGAGTTTGAAGTCTGAGAGGATGAAAAAAATGAGTTTCAATTGTTTCTCTATCTGATTAAGAATTCCTGCAAGGAGTGCAGTTGAAGTGTCCGCAAGGAGTGCATCGACAAGAATTCAGGGTTGTGTCTCGGAAGCTTATATAGTTTTACTTTTTTTCTCATTCAAGAAGAAGTGCAGTTGGATACAGGAGCCATGCAAGGAGTGTGCAGGCCAAGTGAAGTTCAGGGTTGCGAACCTGAGAAAGAGTTGAAGGACTACTGTTGTAGGTGTGCGCATAGTTGAAAGGATTCAAACACTTAGACGTGTTTGAAGGTTTCCGCAAGGAGTGTGTGCAAAGGTATTTTATAAAATCTCAGGAAGGATAAGGCCTTTGGAATTGTTGAAGGACAGCACATAAAATTTGTGCCTTGAAGGTTAAGCAGGTGTCGTAAATTCATGTTGCAGGAAGAATGAGTTCCGTGGAGGAACACTTGGTCGTTCGCAGTAAATCGCCAAGTAAGGACGGACGGTCGAAATTCTCTGAGGAGAATTCACGAATCTCCGAGAGTCATTAGATCTCGCGGAGGAGTAAGGGAGGTACTGCAGGTATTCCCAAGAGGTTGAAATCTCAGGAGGGGTAGAACTGTTGATCCGATCCATAAGGGCCGTCGGATCTATACGTATATCGTGTGTCGGAGTTTCGTGGGTTGAAGACCCATGAACATAGCAGCAGGAATCACAAAATCGTGAAACGCTATATCTCGATAGCTAAAGGAATAGTGTGGGGCCATAGGTGCCAGAGGAGTGGACAGGTGGCACGAGCTTCAGGGTTTCGCAGGGTGAAGTGCCGAAAACATCGCATTAGGATTCGCGATATTGTGAACTCTGAAATGCCGATGAAATGAAGGGACTGTTGAAAAGTCAACTCACGAGCGCATCAGAGTTTCGGCGTATCGGGGTTCGGGAGTCGGAGAGAAAATCTGTTAGACATCACAAGTGCCAAAATCATGATAGGGAAAGTCTCGATAGGAGAGGAAAAGAGTCAGCATTGACTATTGTCGGGGTTCAGGGTTTTGAGAATCCAACGCTCGACCACTGACATCGCGATACCGTGAAGTCCGATCTCCCGATTGTAAAGAGGGGACCGCGTGAGAGTTCTGTGGGTGCAGATTTCCCGATAGGTAAATAAAATAACATTTGAGTTCTTCGGGCCATGTGGAGGAGAATATCCTGTGAGCGGACGTGCTAGCGAACGCGCGTGCTGCGTCACTTGAATAAGTGATAGATTTTGGCAGTGTTCAGAGGTTGGTTGCATAGCTGACTACATAGCCCAATGGTCAAGGAGCTAAGACTACAAGATTTATTAGAGCCTCACAAGGAGTTCTTTATCCCCCATGGAGCCTATATTAGCACAAGAATTTTCACTAGAATTTTTTATTTTTTTTTACGGTATTATGTTCTATTTTGGAGCACTGGTGAATTAGAAGATTTTGCAGTGCCAACTTCCTCAAGCACTGAGTTTCAAATATTTTTTATGAAGTAAGAAAAATTGATCATGAATATGAGTCCAATAACACATATTCATTCATTTCCATCATTACCTTTTTGTCATGGTAAGGGATTTCAAATTGCTCCTAGCTCGGTGCAGCAAAAACTAGCGTTTTCAAATAGGCGCTACAAAAATTGTTGTGAATTGGTTGGTGAAAGTGAGTTGGAGGTTGGACACTTGCAGAAACCTCTTTGATAATTCAAATATGTCAGCATAAATCCTAGATCCACCTGGTACTCCATGAGAGTGTTCATCATGTTTGATGGTTTAGAAATGGGTTTTGGTTGGTTTTCATATTGGCATTGCGAAATGTGTCACAAACGCTATGTTTTAGGACTACTGAAATGATATTTTTGATCAGTTGAATTCCAGGACAATTTTCGGGTGAACCAGGATGAATTTTCAAAATTCAAAGGAGTTTATTGTCAATAACATATCCAAGAACATTAAACTTGTTCATTTTTCACATAGGTGTCACGAATTGGGAGATTCGAAGGAATATTTAAGCCCTATTATTCAGTTTTCTTGATTTCCTGTTTGAGAGATGTTTTTGCGACACGTATTTTGACCAACTGGAGATAATTTTCAACGAACAAGATTATATACAAAATTATTTCTCATATTTTACAAAGATGTTGCAATTTGAGAATTACAACTAGTGTTTTGAAGCCTATTTTTCAGAATTTTGCCTCCTGAAAAGTAGGAAATCAGTTAAAACGTGTCATTTTTTGTTTGTAACTGTTTCTATTTTCGGAAAGGGGTTGGAGTTCGAATTGGTGAGATGGAAAGGACTTATAGTTCTATATATTTCCTTAAACAAGAATATATAGGGGTGAGAATGAAAAAGGAGGGAGTTTCAACCTTAGGGACTTGAGAAGGTTTGTAAATCTTGAAGACTCATCAGACTGCATTTATGGATTTTTTACTCTTCAGTTAATATAAATCAGATTTTCCTTATTCATATCTACTTTCTGTGTATTTTTTCCATTGGTGATTGATTCACATTGTTACTGTTTCATTTAATGATTGAGATAAGCCTATCTTTCCTTTCATTAATGATATAGGTCTGCAAATGTACCTTCTCATTGGTATCGCTTTATCTTCATCTGTACCTGATGTATGTATGATTTTATAGTTTGTAGCACTTCTCCATATTCATTTAAACCTATTTAGCATCTGATTGATTTCATGTGAAGCCAATTATGCTATAATACATTCCTAATTGTCTCATGAATGAAAGTGCTAACAATCCATAGATTGATCCATCATTGAGAATTCTACTCGTTAAAATCAGACTTTTATTTTACCAAGCTCACCCTGTTATCACTGAAATTTCGTCCGCACAGGGCAACAAGAACTCAACATCATCAACACAGAAAAACAATCATCCATGGCACAAGGATTAACTCCACAGCACATCAAAAGGGCCAAAACTATACAAAGTTGGCTAAAAAGATTAA
>ML845794.1:34064-60533 GCA_009831015.1 Picea engelmannii | reverse complement strand
CATGTTGTTATTTATTTCTTGTTTAATTCTTGTTCATACCTTTACTATTTTCTTTCTAACCTTTTGCATTGCAGCTGTCATGACTAGAAGAGCCCAACTAGGCATGTAAGTGATCTATAGTCTAGGGTGAACTCTTGGAGAGATAACACATTGATTTAGAATAGTTTTCAAGTCTACAATAATATTTCCAGTGTGCATTTATCCTTTTTCTGAATCGTAATATTCTACTAACCCTTAATGAAATCCTAAAGTTGCAAATACTACATTTTTATGTGAAAAGACTCATTTCTTCTTAATAATTTATATTATTTTAGATAAACTAACTCACTGGAAATTACTTACTCATAGGAAGAAAAATAATTTAAGGGGTGAGTGCAATCTAATGATGGTATCTCATGACATGTTATTGTAACAACCCCATCGTTATGACTACTGACACAAGTAAGTGAAATTTGTTTTTGAAGCAGGACGATAACAACAACAACAACTAAACAACACCACTTGACGATGAACGCAACATACACATATCAAGCAACAAACAACAACGAATTAGCAGAATAGCACATCATGCAACTGGATGAAACATGCGATAATCAATAGACAGATGGAATTGGCTACCCACCTGACACAAGCAAGACAACACCTACAAGCTAAGGACAAAATCAACCACTCGACACAACGGCTTCGACAACAAGTAACTAGAACCTCTACATAGTGCAAGTGAAACACATTGAGGTGTTACAGAACCAAGTACTAACATCAATTACAATGAACAATACGCCCACATCAGGAAGCATTAGACTCCAGCCAGGTTATCTGATGTAGGAGAATCACTCCACCTTAGAAAATGTGCTAGCACGCCAATATGAAGACACACAATGGAGAAAGGGAGAGGCATGGACACTCCCATTTTTAAATTTTGAATATAATCCTATACAGATTTTTGTGTGTTGTAAGGGTGATAAATTCCAGGCCATGACTTTGTATAGGTAATGGTTAGGGTTTCCTTAAATGGTTTCCTGTAGCAGGTCCAGATCATAGTCAGGCTTAGACATTCATTTATGGAATGTAGTTGTAGAAGTATGGTGTCGTAACTGAGATAACAATAGCACTACAACGGTGGTGAGGATAATATCGTAGAGCCCTTGCTTTGTAATTAAGAGACTTGAGAGAGAGAGATCTCAGGTAGAGAGAGTGTTAGAAGACTTAGGAGGTATAATAGTTCTGAGAGAGAGAGCTTGAGAGAGTAGGGACTCTGCTGCAGCCCAAGTTTTGTAAACATCTGTATAGACACACAGAGATAATAAAAAAAATAGTTTTTCCTGCATATGGTGTGTTTATGCATTTGTATTCATTATTATGCTTTTACATGTCATTCATGTTTGAATGTATGAACCAGTGAAGTATTGTATGAGTTTCAATTGTTTCTCATATTAGAGTTTCCGAGTGAAAAGAGTGCACATAGTCCGCAAGGAGTGCATTGACAGAGGTGAGTTAACCTCAAGGAAATCTCAGGAGGGATATCATTGAACCTTCATCAACAGAAGTGCAAGGATTGCACAGGAATAAATCTTTGTCGAGTTCAAAAAGAAGCAGAGTTACAGGGAACTTTGTAGAGCTGTGCCAAGCGGGAACCGAACGAAGTGCAAGTGTGCACAGGAAGAAATCTGTGTTGAGTTTGGGAGGAACATAGTTAATGAATACTTTGTAGAAGAATCTCTCCAAAGTGTGTATCGAGCAAGGAGAATTCAAGGACAGCAAGAATAATTTATTTGCAAGAAATCCTTCAGATCTGAGTTTGACGAAATCCTAGAAATGCAAGGAGTGTGTGGGAGATTGAAATATTCGAGGAGATCAAGCTCAAATGTAATAACACAATGATTTCATGGGTGGTGTAATTATTCTAAGTCCAAAAGATCAGAAGAGATAATGCTCTCAAAAGCGTAGGTGAGACCCAAGATAGTCGGGTTTGCAGGAGAAAGTTCAAAGGCCGAAAACCTTTGAAAAATGACGAAATCTTCCATGTCAGGAGAAGTCTAAAGCTCAAGAGGAGGAGCAACAATAACTGTCCGATTGGTTGTAAGGAGAAGAATGATATGTTGGATCAGTTCCTAGCGAACAAGGATAACATAGGAGAAGAGAACAGATCCCATCCATTGGATCTAAGTGCAGAGGGTGAATAGTAGTTGGATCTAGAGAGAAGTGCACGAGCCTTAACTTTGGGTACATTCTGGAGATCGGACTTGTAAAAATCTCGACATATCGAAGCAAGTAGGGACCATCCATCATCAAAGGAAACAAGTGGCACAAGATATAAGTTTGCGGGTGAAAGTACTCTGGTGGAACTGAGTGTATAGGAGTTGAAACTCCCGAACCCCGTAGACCCGAAGTGGATAGAGGCCGTCAGATCAAAGGAGAGACACTCATCAAGAGATCGTGTGTTTCGGGTGGAGACACTCTGGGAAGAACGAGCACACAGAAGGTTGAAACACCTGAATCCCAAAGAGTCGAGAGATGTATATCTACAGAGGGATACTTCTCAATAGATTGCGAGCTCCGGGTAAGTTGTAGTGAGGTTTCAGTTGAGAACTAAGATCGTCGAAGCCCAAAGGGCCAAAGAGAAGTTGGGCCATTAGATCTAAAAAGGATGTGTAGCTAAATATCGTGAACTTCGAGAGAACACAAAGGAAAAGGATTTGAAATCGTTGAAGTTCGAACAATCGAAGCGAATGATAGTCATTGATCTGGGAAAGGATAGGTGTCACTAGATAGTGAACTTCAGAGGATCATACTCGAGGGTTTTTGTGGAAAGAAGTTTCAGAAAGTTTTGAAGCACCAAAGGATGAAATGATTAAGGGCCATTGATCCCAAAGGAAGAATGCAGATCATTGATTTGCGAAGGGACATGTGGAGGATGGAGGTTCACTCCATTTGACAGTTATTAAATAATCGTTATATCAAGGGAGGATGGGTGTCAATAAATTTAACACTCCAGAAGGATTCACTCGAGAGGTTTGTGGTTGTTGAGATTTGAAATCATTGAAGGTCAAAGTCTCAAAAAAGACGATAGTTGTCAATGTGAAGGTGGACACACAACGTCGGATCCAAAACTCCAGAAGAAAGTGGAGGGGAAAAGGTCTGAGGACCCAGAGAAAATCTTGGTCATTGATCCAAGAAGGAGTCATAGGACCACTGATTTGGTTGAGGAGGTCAAATTCCCTAAGCGGGAGCATGACCATTTATCTGGGAGGACATGTGTCAGATGATCTTCCACTCCGGAGGATACCCAGTTAGCAATGGCGAGGATTTGAGATTTGAATGTCCCAAAGGCCGGATTAAGGGAGGAGATCCTGGATGAACATTTAAAGGGACAAGTGTCCTAAGATATTTCATTCCGAAATATTTCCATACAAAGGTAGCAAGGGTTTGAGACAACACAATCCCAAAGTCCAGAATCGCGAAGAGATATGGTCCATAGATTTAGGGAGGACAGATCTGAACTGTCAATCGAGGGTACCGTCAAGATTGGGAGATCGATGGTCCCACAAAATTTCAGGGATTGAAAGAGCATGAGATTTAACAAAAGTCACGAGGTCATGTGAGGACGTCATCCAAGGTCACATGCAAACAAGGAGCTTAGCAAAGGGAGATTATGAAGGTTGAGAATCAATATTCCCGAAGGTCAGACTCACGAAGGAGATCTTGGTCGTAGATTCAAGGAGCTAGATGGTAGTATATCTTCCACTCGGGGATATTTCCATATAGAGGTGAGAGAATTTTGAAAGTCAAAATTCCTGAAGCTCGAAAGGAGAAATCAACAAAATTCGTTGATCCAGAGGGGAGTTACGTGGTGACAAATCATGATGATCTGAGATCATGCGTAGATGGTGGGAAGGGAGATTCGATAGCAACCGTTAATTGAGATATAGCACCGAGAGGCAAGAGATCAATGGATGAGAAGGATTGTGGAGCCATAACTTGTGCAGAAGTTAATTATTCTAGATCGGGCTGCAATTGGAACTATGGTATTCTCAAATGGATACGTGGTAGCATGAGGAGGAATGTGGGGAAAAAAATGGGTTGGTTTGAAACCAGTCTTCCTCACACCCACAATCATGCATTATCACAAGGACATGACCGAGGGTCATATGAAGGAGGGGCTAATTCCAAAGGGGATCACACTTGAAACTAATGTTTTGGTAGTGCGTGGAAATTATCATGTGAGTCTGTCGGGACCTACACACAGGGAACAAAAGGGACCTATGCATAATTGATCTGGGTTCAATAAGGATCCCGAGGAGTCAATTTGAATCAACAATTAGAATGATCTTAAACTAGGAGGTCGACAAAACCCTAGGAGGGGAGGGGGGCTGCATCAGGTGGTATCAGAGATGAATTCTTCGTTTGTATATTTTAGGCGAAAGAGAAACATGAGAAAGCTGATTTTTGTTTGTAGACAATAGAAAGGAAGACAATGAAAGGAGATGACTCGATAACATTAGGTGGTACTAGAAATAGAAATTTCCATGTAGATAACGGGTGAAAGCAAGACAGAAGGGTACTGATGCTCTGTGAGGAGGTTGTTCCATGAGCACAACAACAAAAATTTAAACAGCCAGGTGAGTTGTAAGAGAAGACGAAGATGCTCTCAGATGTAGAGTAATCCATAGTATTTCCAAGAGAGCAAGTAGAAGGTAGAGATGGCTAATGAAGGCCATGAGCATGGTCAAAGAGAAGGCCGCAAGCAAAACTGCAATCTAGATATTGATCTGGAGCTCATTGAGATAAGATTGAGTATGGATAAGCTTTCATTTAAAATGCAACAGGATGAAAAAGCGCATTGGGTATATAAGTGGTCGATGAAGAAGAAGGTGAGGTGGCCAGTCAAGAGATTGTTGGCCAGAGGAAAACAACAATTGTTAAAGAGGTGGATGAGGTATGTTGAAAGCCTCAAAGATGAAGAGGAAGTGGTTCACATCTGTGGACCAAAAACTGGAAGGAACCTTAGTGATGAGGAGGAGGTGCAATCAGATGAAGATCTCACAAACTGTCAGGTGGGCAGAAGTGGAATTTCAAGTTTCCAGGTGGGAAATAGAAAGGGATCAAAGGAAGGTCTCATTTACTGCCAGAGGAGTAGTGATAAAAGTTCAAATTTCCATGTTGGAAGTGAGATGGGATCGATTGATCTCATAGACTGCCAGGTGGGCAGAAGAGAAGTCCCAAATTGCCAGGTGGGCAGGGAGAAAGAAATGAGACCATATGAAAGTATTACGAGCTCAGAAGTGAGTTCATGTTAGCAAGGAGTGCTAATAGATGAAGATTCATGTGGATTTGCATACCACGTGAATGAAGATGATGAGAATTTAAATACTCCCACCATCTAGGAGGAGGATCATAGGAGCATTCTGATTATTGGGGGAATTCAGATATTCCTACCAGATAGCCCAGTTGAGGCCAGAGCATGTGTTTCATATGCAACAATAGAAGAAGGACAACCAATGGTGAATTTAATGATGAAAGAGAAGATATCAAAATCTTCCAAAGGAGAAGAGGAAGAAATGGAGCAGACATTGATGTCTACCCCAAGAGAAGGAGAAGAGCATTCAAAAGAATGGCTCAAAATTTTCATCCAGGAAGATGAAACAAAGATGACTGTAGCACTAGAGCCTACATCAGAAAGTGAAACATACAACATAGACCTTGTTGACCTGTATACAAAATTGGAATCCCTAGAGAGAAGGGTAATGGTGCAAAGATTGCACATACGACAGGTAAATTTGGAGGCAGAAGGAGGAGCATGCCAGCTAGAGGAGAAGCTAGAAAAATTTGGACTTGAACCATCGCAAGAGGAGCTGGCAGAAGAAGTCAACATGTGAGTGGAGGAGACTGAGTAGAAGTTCAGTGAAGAGGAGACTGCAGAACTGAATTTTGTAGTAGGGTGGCAAGCTAAGGCCACAAAATAATAAGAAAATGATATGGGGTTTCAAGATGATCTACCCACTAATAAGGAAGAGTTGCAGCTGAGCAGACTGCATAAGAAGAGCCAACCATTGGAGTAGCTGGATAGAGTAATAGAGGAGATCAGGAAGCTGATGTTCAATTCATCATAAGAAGCATTCAACAAAGGAAATATGAACAGAAGAGATCCTACCATAGCAGCAGGGAAGAAACAGGAGAAGTAGTAGGAGCAACAACAAAGCAGAGGAGAAAGAGGACAACTCCAGAAAAGAGTTTGGGATCCAGGAGGATTTCAACACAGGATAAGAGGAGCTCATGATTTTCCCAACAGTGGAGGATGATGCAGGAGCATCACTCCACCTTAGCAAATGTGCCATCATACCAATATGAAGATGCAAAATCATGAAAGGGAGAGGCACCGACCCTCCCATTTTAAAATTTTGAATATAATCCTATATGGATTTTTGTGTGTTGTAAGGATGATAAATGTCAGGCCATGCCTTTGTACAGGTATTGGTTAAGGTTGCCTTAAATGGTTGCATGTAGTAGGTCCATATCATAGTCATATCTAGACATTCATTTATGGAATGTAGCCGTAGAAGCATGGTGTCGTAACTGAGATAACGATAACACTAAGGTGGTGGTGATGATAATCTTGTAGAGCCCTTGCTTTGTAATTAGGAGACTTGAGAGAGAGAGATCTCAGGTAGAGAGAGTCTTAGTAGACTTAGGAGGTAGAATAGTTCTGAGAGAGAAAGCTTCAGAGAACTAGGACTCTGTTGCAACCCAATTTTTGTAAACATCTGTATAGACACATAGAGATAATATAAAAGTAGTTTTTCCTGCATATGGTGTGTTTATGTATTTGTATTCATTGTTATGGTTTTATATGTCATTCATGTTTGAATGTATGAACTGGTGAAGTATTGTATGATTTTCAATTGCTTCTCATCTTAGAGTTTCCGAGTGCAAGGAGTGCACACAGTCTGCAAGGAGTGCATTGACAGAGGTGAGTTAACCTAAAGGAAATCTCAGGAGGGATATCGTTGAACCTTCATCATGAGAAGTGAAAGGAGTGCACAGGGAGAACTCTTTGTCAAGTTCAGAAAGAAGTAGAGTTACTAGGAACTCTATAGAGCTCTACCAAGAGGGAACCGAGTGAAGTGCAAGTGTGTACAGGAAGAACTCTATGCTGAGTTGGGGAGGAACAAAGTTACTAAATACTCTATAGAAGAAGCTCTGCAAAGTGTGTATTGAGCAAGGATAATTCCAGGAGGACAAGAAGAATTTATTTTCAAGAAATCCTTCGGATCTGAGTTTGGGAAAATCCCATAAACGCAAGGAGTGCGTGGGAGATCGAAATATTTGAGGAGATAAAGCTCAGAAAGAATAACACAAGGAGTGCGTGGGTGACATAATTATTCTAATTCCTAAATCTCATAAGAGATAACTCTCTTAGAAGCGTAGGTGAGACCCAAGATATTTGGGTTTGTGGGAGAAAGTTCAAAGGCCGAAAACCTTTGAAGACTAATGAAATCTTCCAAGTTGGGAGAAGTCTAAATCTTAGGAGGAGGAGAAAAAGTAACCATCGGATTTGTTGTAAGGAGTATCCTGGTCCTTTGGAACAGTGCCTGGCGAACAAGGATAGCACATGAGAAGAGAACATATCCCATGAATTGGATCTGAGCACAGAGGGTCAACAACCATTGGATCCAAATGGAAGTGCACGAGTCTTAATGCTGTGTACATTATGGATGTCAGACTTGTCAAAGTATCGACATTCCAAGCGAGTAGGGACCGTCCATCATCAAAGGCAACAAATAGTGCAAGATCTGAGTTTTCGGGTGAAAGTAATCCAAGAAAACTGAGTGTACAAGAGTTGAAACTCCTGAACCCCTAAGACCCGAATCGGATAGAGGCCATCAAATCAAAGGGGATACATGCATCAAGAGATCATGTGTTTCAGGTGGAGACACTTTGGGAGGAACGAACACACAGAAGGTTGAACCAACCAAAGCCTGATGAGTCAAAGAGCCGAGAGCCATAGATCTATAGAGGGACACTTGTCAACAGATTACAACCTTTAGGTAAGTTGTAGTGAGGCTTTAGTTGAGAACTAAGATCGTTGAAGCCCGAAGGGCCAAAGAGAAGTTGGGTTGTTAGATCCAAAAAGGACGTGTGGTGAAAGATCATGAACTCTGGGTGAAGTCACTCTGGGAAAATGCGAAGGAGAAGGGTTTGAAATCGTCGAAGCCCGAACAGTCAAAGAGAATGATATTCGTCGATTTGAGAAAGGATAGATGTCACCAAATAGTGAAATTTGGAGGATCGTACTCTGGGGTTTTGTGGAAATAATTTTTAGAAAGTTATGAAGCGTCGAAGGTCGAAATGATTAAGGGTCGTTGATCCAAAAGGAATAATGTCGGTCAGTGATCTGCAAAGGGACATGTGGAGGACGAAGGTTCACTCCATTTGAAAGTTATTAAACAATCATTATATCAAGGGAGGACAGGTGTCAAGAGATATGACACTCCGAAAGGATTCACTCCATAGGTTTGTGGTTGTTGAGATTTGAAATCACCAAAGGCTGAAGTCCCAGAAACGGTGAGAGTCATCGATGCGAAGGTGGACACGTGACGTTAGATCTAGAAATCTAGAAGAAAGCAGAGGAGAAAAGGTCTGAGAACCAGGAGAAAATCTTGTTCATTGATCCAGGAAGGAGTCCTAGGACTGTTGATTTGTTTGACGAGGTAAAATTCCCGAAGAGGGAGGTCGACCATTGATCTGGGAGGATACGTGTTAGTAGATCTTCCACTTTGGAAGATACCCAGTCAGAAGTGGCAAGGATTTGAGATATGAAAGTCCCAAAGGCCAGATTAGAGGAGGAGATATTGGCTGCACATTTAAAGGGACAGGTGTCATAAGATCTTTCATTCTAGAATATTTCCATACAAAGGTAGCAAGGGTTTGATACTTTACAATCCCGAAGTCTAGAATCACGAAGAGATTTGGTCCATAGATTTGGGGAGGACAGATCTGAACCGTCAATCGAGGGTACTGCCAAGATCGGGAGATCGACAGTCCCACAACATTTCAAGGATTGAACGAGTGTGAGCTTTAATAGAAGTCACGAGTTCATCCGAGGATGTTGTCCAAGGTCACATGCAAAGAAGGAGCTTAGCAAAGGAATGTTGTGAAGGTTTAGAATCAAGATTCCCGAAGGTCGGACTCACAGAGGAGATCCTGGCCGTACATTCAAGGAGCCATATGGCAGAAGATATTCCACTTCGGGAGATTTCCATATAGAGGTTAGAGAAATTTGAAAGTCAAAATTCCCAAAGCCTGAAAGGTGACATCAACGGTAGTCGTTGATCTAGAGGGGAGTTATGTGGAGACAGATCACGATGATATGAGATCATGCTTAGATGGTAGGAAGGGAGACTCGATAGTAGTTTTTAATTGCAAGATAGCACCGAGAGGCAGTAGATCGACGAATGAGAAGGATTATAGAGCCAAAAATTGCATGAAAGATAATTATTTGAGAGCAGGCCACAACTGGAACCATTGTATTCACAAATGGATACGTCGCAGCATGAAGAGGATTGTGGGGTGAAAAGTGGATTGGTTTGAAACCACTCTTTCTTGCACCCACAATCGTGCATTAGCACAAGGACACGACCTAGGGTCGATGAAGGAGGGGCTTATGCCTGAAACTATTGTTTTGGGAACGCATGGAAATTAGCTCGTGGGTCTGTCAGGACTTGCACATAGGGAACAAAAGGGACCTGTGCATAATTGATCTGGGTGTGATCAGGAGCCCGAGGAGTCGATCCGACTCAACAATTAGAATGATTCTAGATCGAGAGGTCGAAAAAACCCCAGGAAGGGAGGGGGGCCGCATCATTATCATTTGCATCTAACCATTAGGACGAGAAATGATCCCCTCATCAGGAATCATGCCATCACAAGGAGATAGGTGTGCTATTAACCATGGCGTAGCATAACATCTTGACCAATAACCCAAGGAAAATCCAATGTGCTAGGAGACCAAATTAACTATCAGAAATACAAGAAGACTATATGAATCACCCAATCGATAAGTCAACAAGATGCAAGGGAAAACTGACTACTAAACAAACACACATCAAGTTAAATTCCTGGCGTAACAAAATCTAAATAAAACATACATCAGTTAAAGGATGAAATTAGCCATCTATGCAGTATTCCCTTGATATTTCATTCTATAATAACATTAAATTAAAATTCTCTCTCTTGTTTTTCAAGCCATTACTAATTAATTAAGATTTTAATAGCATAAGATTCTTACTATAGTCGTCATTCACTAAGGTAAAAATCCTTATATAAGCCCAATTTAAACCTTCCACCCATATCATAATTATCGTGGTCTATTTTACATGATATCTCAATCTATTTAACACATGAATATGCTATCAAAATATAAAAATTGCTATCATCTTAAGAAATGTTGTCTATCAACACTTGTTGTCTATTAATAAGGATTGTTGTCTATTATATGTTCTATCCATTAGTGAGCTCACTAACTAACAAATGAAGCCTAATAATGATATTAACACTATTGATATATATAATGATGATATTGTTGTCTAAAAGGTATTGCTATCCCTTAGACAGTGATATATCGCTATATGTTGATAATGTTGTAGATCACTATATACTGAGATCGCTATATATCACAATATGTCTTATTATATATCGCTATATACTTATAACGTTGTACATGATAATGTTTTCTTATTATTAGATGTCAGTTAAGTACAAATGAAAGATAATAAGGATAATGTTGTGTAAGCCTTATTAAAACGCATCAAGTAGATAAGGAAACACTAATTAAATAAATAGCTATTGGATTACATTCTAGGGAGAAATTAATCTCTATAAATTATAGTAATCCTATATTAAAATGGTTATATGAATTTGTTGCCATGCGCAACCAATGCAATTAAATCGTTGTATAATGAAGATCTTTCAACTGAGACAAACATAATACAATTTCTATTTATGAAACAAAAATAAACTATAATGTATGAACAATATAATCTATGGAACCATTTCATAACTAAACAACAATAAAACCATAACTGAAATGCAGTGTACAATGATAAAGTCGTTGCTTGTTATCAAGTCTCTGTATTAACATAAAGATAAAACTTTTGATAAAATATTATGATATCACTGGGTAAAAATGGAGTGAATCGCTGGGTGAAAAAACCAAGAAGGGGTGTACAAAAATGTCGAGAAAGGGTCATCTAGCAACATTACCCACACAGTCCCTTATTACCCACGTTTTCAAAAACTACCAAAGAATCGTTGCCTAGCAATTCTATGTGTTGTCAACAACCTGAAAAATGCAGGGATTAACAAGGCTGAGATTTATCCATCCAAGGCAGGGATTTACCATTCAACACAGGATTAAATTACCAAGCCCATGTAGGGGATTATCATAACAAAATTTTTCTTCTATACAATAAATAGAAAATCGCTAATTATATTAAAGGCTATCTAGCATTTTTTTGTCCATTAGATATGACATCACTGAGAATTAATTAGCATGTAAAATCACTGTCCAAACAACATGTAAAATCACAGTAAATGTTGATGTTTGGACAACATCGGGAAGACATTCTCTAAAGATAATAATTAATAATATAATTATTATTGATTATTATATATATTATATAATAAGTAAATGATAATAACAAATAGTTATTGATTATTCAAGGGACGCATCCTTTCATGGATGGTCACCTTATGTTCCCTATATATGGAACACTCATCATTGTAATAGAATATCTCTCATACCTCATATGAATAAAAACCAACATGGTATCAGAGTTGGATTGGGTTTGACTCCCTCACGGGAGGGCCCACGAAAATGAGAAAGCTATTAGTCAAACCTAGCCTATTGGTTACAACTATTTTGGAGAGGAAGAGAGGAAGATTACACATGCAATGATCAACAATGAAATCATTTAAATGTCACTTATATCTATTCGAATGGGCAGTGTGCCTCACGGGGCCTGCACCCTGTTCCATTAAAATGATGAGAAACGTATACAATGTTTTTATTCACTCTCTCTCTCTCTGTTGTCGCTATGGCTTTAATGTTCACACCAGAACAAGACATTGTTTGTCGACCTTGTATAATTTGTACGTGTAGCATCATTTCACATGACTCTCACATGGGATCTCGGATCGTTCTATATAACATGAAAATGGTGGTAAAAATACACCCAACCCACTAGAAATGAACTGGGGTTTGCATATTGGAATTATCCTCATCTCCTTCACTTTGGCCCAATGAATTTTATTGAAGTGACGTCATGGTCTTCGCCTGGAGGTTCAATGAATCCACTGGTAAGCGACAACTTTCATGTGATTGATGGGAATTGTAATTAATGAGTCTTGAGAGAATCCCATGATGTGATGAATTCAAGTTGTGTAGCATGGTTGATAATAGATGCTTAGAACACTCAGACAGTTCTTGTATTTTTGTTACCATCTGAAAATGAATCAATAACCGAAATCATGAGAGAAACATTTCTTCGTTTAATAAAAACATGTCAAGCTCAATTAAATAAATCCATGCGAGAAATGTTTCTCCGTTCAATAAAAATCGATGAATGGCTCAAGTAAAGCATTTGATGCACTAAGTTTTGCAGTTACTTAGTTGCAACATATCATCTTTTCCTCCGAGATTCCTTTTAAATATAAGGAAAAACTACCAAAAGTTGCAAGTATAATCTACGCCAAGTTAAAATATGAGAAAGGTGTCTCCATCAGAGGAGGCATTCTAGATCCATATTGCTTTGTAAAGAGCATGGATCATGTATTTGTTTGAAGAGTGGTATATGCTCTTTAAATATTTTCTTTGGTGTGCTACATTCAGATTATGTGAGAGCCAATCTAGATGGATTCCAAGTGTGGATATGTGGTTTCACCTAGTATGTGAATATGTTCAGATGTAGAGAGGCACACATGGAGGGAAAATACCTTCCAACATGATGTGAAGAAGAGACATTCCCAGTACATGAGTCGAGCCATGAGATTTTGAGGAAGTAGGCATGGTAGCATTTCTAGTGTATGTAGAGGCACTCCCAGAAAGGGAGGCAGTACTACATCTAGAGGGAGAAAAGATTGAGTTAACTCCAGATAAGGAGGAAGAGATACCTTCAGTTTCAAAGGGAGCAGAGACAGAGGAGGAGTCACCTCCAGCTCTAGAGGGAGTGTTGATGTTTCTCAGTTTCCTGAGACATTAGTTTCATGAGGGAACCTCGATATATCAAGCATGGTCCAAGATTACTTAGTATGATTACCATTTACCTACATTTTTGTGGGCAGAGGCATCCATGAATACAGTGTATGTTTAGAACATAAGTCCTCATAAGACTTTGAGGAACATGGCTCTCGAGGAGGCCATCACTAGAGTGAAGCTTGAGGTTGGACACTTCAGGATATTTGGGTGTTCAGCATAAATTCATGTACCCAAGGAGAAAAGGACCAAGCTAGACCCTTCAGGAAGAAATGATACATTTGTGGGGTACAGTGAGTCTTCGAAGGCATACTAGATCTACATCCCTGGTCAAAGACAGATTGAGGTGAGTAGAGATGTTACCTTCGAAGAGTAGGTATCCTTCATGAGATCTAGAGGATCTCACATGGATATTGATAGTGAGAAACAAGATGAGATGGTTCCTTCTCCATGTCTAGTTGATGTTCCCAAAGGTATTGTAGGAGGTCAGAAGAGACCTACATGGATTTGTCAAATTCTGCAGGAGGTAGAAGGACATGCAGCTCCTCATGGTACCTTCCGAGAGAGAAAGAGACCTCATAGATATTCGTGTTATACTGCAACTATGAGCCACATCATTCATTTTGGGCCTTCCTGATATGAGGAGGCAACTAGTCGTCCAGTATGAAGAGATGTCATGATGGAGGAGTATCAATCCATCATGAAGAATGATGTGTGGGATATTGTTCTGAGACTTGAACGGA
Source organism: Picea engelmannii (assembly GCA_009831015.1). Classification (NCBI taxonomy): domain Eukaryota; kingdom Viridiplantae; phylum Streptophyta; class Pinopsida; order Pinales; family Pinaceae; genus Picea; species Picea engelmannii. Next base: position 46,541 of record ML845794.1, on the reverse strand, counting down.
ATCCTGTAGTGACTTCCAAATGGATCTACAAGATCAAACACGTAGTTGATGGGAGCATCGAGATGCACAAAACGAGATTTGTTGCTAGAGGATTCTATCAGGTGGAGGGAATATATTATGAGGAGAAATTTTCTCATGTTGCTCGATACACTTATATCCAGATGATTATTTCCCTTGCAACATCCATCGGTTAGAGAGTACATCAGGTGGATTTAAAGACAACCTTTCTCAATGGATATATTAAGGAAGAAGTATACATCGAGTAGCCATATGGTTTCATGATACATGCGAAGGAGTATCATGTGTGTAGGTTGAAGAAGGCCCTGTATGGACTCAAGCAAGAACATCGAGATTGGTATGCGAGGATTGATACACACTTGATGAGTTTGGGATTCGACAAAAGTGTTGTTGATCCCAACCTGTACTACTAGTTTGTTAATGGTGAGGCCCTGATTCTGGTCCTCTCCATTGATGATTTATTCCTCATCAGTACAGAGAGCCTTATTATTAAATGAAAGTATGCATTGGCCTCTAAGTTCGATATGAAGGACCTTGGTATGATGCACTACTTATTGAGACTAGAGGTGTGGCAGAGAACTGATGAGATATTCCCGAGTCATGGAAAGTACACAGTTGAGATATTCAAGAAGTTTGAGATACTAAACTTGAAGCATGTGACTACACCAATGATGACGAATCTGAAGAAACTAAGTGTGTCTTCTTCAGATTATGATGAAATTGATCTGACTCTGTATATACAGTTGGTTGGATAACTAATGTATCTAGTTAACACCAGACCAAATAATTGCTATGCAGTGAGTGTACTTAGCCAATTTATAAGTCAGCTGAGATAGACACACTAGATTGTTGCGATCCATGTGTTAAGATACTTTTGAGGCACAGTTCGACATGGTTTGATATATACTTCCAGTATTGATATGATATAGCAGGAATATATTGACTCTGATTGGGCAGGGAGTGCATTGGAAAGATAGAGCACCTTCAGGTGTTGCTTCACTTTGGTATCTTCCATGGTTTCTTGGTGTAGTAGGAAACAAACTTTTGTGGCTTTGAGCACAACAGAAGCAGATTACATTGCATTAAGTATGATAGTCTGTGAAGCAGTGTGGCTTCACAAGCTCCTTGCAGATTTATTCGAACATGTGTTGTATTCCACTAATATTCATTATGATAACCAAAGTTGTGTGAAGATCTCTGATAATCTAGTGTTTCATGACAAATTGAACCACATTGAGATCAAGTACTATTTCATTCGAGACATGGTGCAGAGGAAAGAGGTATTGGTGCAGTACCTTCCTACAGATGACCAAGTTGTTGATGTTCTTACCAAACCCGGATGAAGTTTAAGTACTTTTGTGACAGACTTGGTGTGACAAAGAATGCCTCCCTCACTGAGAGGGAGTGTTGATGTTTGAATCTTCCTGAGACATTATCCAGATTGTACTCCTATGTGACTAATTTGATTTGATCTGTGATGACACTTATCCGAGAAGGGATAAGTGTGGTTGGGCTTATAACCCAATGTCCCATGTGGAGATCACATGAAGACATGTCAAGGGAGTTGACCCTTGACATCATACACTATGGGAGTTGACCCTAGTGTTTCTAGAGGGTGTAGCCTCTAGAAGTCCACATGGAGTGCCATGTGTGACATACTTTCTCCAAATAACACTCCTCTTTGAGTTGATTTGAGTTGATCTGTGAGGACACTTATCTGAGAAAGGATAAGTGGAACACTTATTCAAGAAGGAATAAGTGTAGTTTGTATTATAACCCAACTTCCCATGTGGATATCACATGAGGACATGTCAAGGGAGTTGAACCTTGACATCATACACTATGGGAGTCGACCCTAGTGTTTATAGAGGGTGTAGCCTCTAGAAGTCCACATGGAGTGCCATGTGTGAAAAAGTTTCTCCAGATCGTACTCATCTATGAATTGAGTTGAGTTAATCTGTGAGGACACTTATTCGAGAAGGGATAAGTGGAACACTTATTCGAGAAGGGATAAGTGGAACACTTATTCGAGAAGGAATAAGTGCATTTGGGCTTATATCCCATCATCCCATGTTCAAAGAACATGAGGACATGTCAAGGGAGTTGACCCTTGATGCCTCACACTATGGGGAGTTGACCCTAAGTGTTTGTAGAGAGAGTAGCCTCTATAAGTCCACATGGGAGTGCCATGTGGGACAAATATTTTACTACTATGGAAAGATACCGCCCTAGCTAAGAGGGAGTGTTGATGTTTCAGCATCAGACATAACTTCACCTACATTGGGTTGCAGACCAAGGGAGATAGGATACATTTATCACAAAGGTTCACTTGTGATAAATGGGCCTAGACGTAGTCCTTACTTGAACATGACAAGGAATAATATGGACTCAACGTGTTTGAAGTGCTTTCCACGTGTCAATTAGCATCAAGCCAACATTCACTCATAGGTGTGTGCCTGTGGTGAAAGATCCTGGTGTAGTCTTTGTTCTAGTCATGGTGATTTGACAAGAAATGATAAAGACCAAAGATGTTATATTCTTTTACATGCGGACCCAAAGTGAGCCTAATCTCAGAGAGAGTTAATTGTCTCAAAGGGAGAGCCACAAAAGGAGTTTCTCCTGGGTTCAGGTAGGAGAGAGATGTCTCCCAAGACTGAAAGACAAGTGTCATGAGTCTAGGGTGAAGTTTGTATACTTCAAAGACAAGAGTGGCATGTTGCAGAATGTCTCCCTCATTGAGAGGGAGTGTTGATGTTTGGACAACATCGGAAAGACATTCTCTAAAGATGAAAATTAATAATATAATTATTATTGATTATTATATATATTATATAATAAGTAAATGATAATAAAAAATAGTTATTGATTATTCAAGGGACGCATCCTTTCATGGATGGTCACCTTATGTTACCTATATATGGAACACTCATCATTTTAATAGAATTTCTCTCATACCTCATATGAATAAAAACCAACAGTAAGTTCACTGTCATTCAAGGTTGAAAACGTAGTCAGTCAAGGTAATAATTCGTTTCCTTTCAAAGGATAATTTTGCTGTCGAACAATGAATATACAGATCATCTATTAAAATATTGATTTTTTTTTCCATTCACACATGATAACATTGTGTTTATAAAAAGAAACGCACGCATAAAAATGTGCAGAGATATATCTCATCTCGCTTATTAAAATAATGAATTTATTTCCATTCACAATGAATTTAGTTGTCATTAAATATTGATTTAGAAGGCACACAATATGTATAAAATCATTGTAAAAGAAACAAGATTCATCATATATCGGTTGGAAACTATCAAAAACACTGGAGAGTTATCATAAAATGCAGGGAATTAAGTAACAACGTAGACACATCATCAAAACGCAAATCCTTCCAGAGTTTAATCAATCCAAAATGCAGAGTTGATCATCAAGGATATGCAAAGGCAAACATTCAAATAATGTAGAGTTAAACTTTCAATGGTGTGCAGAGGTACTCAAACGCAGAGGTAATCATTCACAAAAGGCCCAAAGACTAATCATTTAGCCATGAATCAATCAAACATAGAGATAAGAAAGGGGTAGATAGATGGGAAAAATTATCCTTCGCTCATCATCCATGTACAAAAAAGCGGGGCATTAGAATCTATAGGTATTTAAACACCGAAGTGATGACCGTTGATTTGGCTCCTGCCCAACTACTCAGGCACAGACTGATGACCTAGGGATAAGGGTGGAATATAAAGCACAATATCTTCATAATAATCAATAAAACCACACAGATAAGTCATTGAAATCAGAAGTTCGGTTCGCCAAGGGAAATCCATTCAGAAAACAACAAGAAAGGGGATTTCAATACCATAGGAAAGTAGGTGCAAGCTAGCACATGACAATGAAATATTCAACAGAGCACAGAGAAATAATATGTGTAATATTTATTTCTTTTCAAGTGACAAATTAAATCGGCGTACCTTAGCCAAATGTGAATGCTTCATAGTTTCTGTCCCACGCGCACTCTATCCAACTTCCGCTTTCCGACCAATGTGACCTCACCGATACCTCCCAGCCAATGCTAGGGGTACTCTTCTTCTCCCTGAGCCCCTCAAGATGCAAAGGGGCCACTGACACTATACCAGAGAACAAATACCACCCAACTTGCCTCGAAAGGTCAATATATGACTCGTTACCCGAGCTAGGTATCCCAACTCCCACAAGATAAGTTCAAACTAGAAAACAATTTAGTAGCATAACATTACACATAAATATCAGACCCATACTCCTCCTCCTCCTCCATCCTTTTTATATAGTTTTTAATTCATTTCTTTCCCAAATTCTCATTTAATTTATTTTTCATTAATTTAATCAGAAAAAACATCCCCCGTACACATCTCACCTATCCCCCTAGTTGCACCAAAAAATTAATTTCATTAATTATTTAATTATTCCTATTTCCCTCACCCACCTAAAAGCATTCCTAAAAATTCTCCTTGGTGTCCCAATATTCCCTTACAAATCTTAAATGACTCATGCCTTACTAAATTCTTAGTAGAGTTCAAAAATAGCAAGTTCCTAAGGCAAGATTCCTTACTAAGTTAGGCATTCAGTTGTTTCTTTATGTTTCCCCTTTTTCCTTTAGTTTCCTATTTCTTTTAAGTTTCCCTCTTTTCCCTTTTTAGTTGAAACTCAATTTAGCAAGTGTAGAAAAACAACCTTTTACCCCTTTTTCTTTTTAATTAAAAATTTAATTAGAATATGTAGATAAAACAATCATTTCCCTTTTAAAATTTTAATCCCCATTATAATTTGATTTTAATTAATTAAGTGAATTTATTACCCCCTTGTTGTTACATGTTTAATTATGATTATTATTTTTGACCACATGTGTTACTTAGACCCATATGTTAATTTCACTAGGCTGGGCGACATTTTTATCAGGGAAATTGTTTTTAAATCTTACTTATCACATCATTCATTTTAAGGCCGTCTAGTTTTATTCACCTTCCAGTTAAAACACGACGTGCCCTTCAGGATGAACTAGGTGCTCCAAGGGTGCAACTCAACTCTTTCCATTTTCCTTGCGTGAGATGCCCTTCAGCATGCACTATGTGCTCCAAGGGTGCCACTCACCTCTTTTTGTTTTCCTTCTGCAACATTCCCTTCAGGACACAGTACATGCTCCAAGGGTGTTGATCTCCTTCGTCCATTTTCCTTGCGTGACGTTCCCTTCAGGACGCACTATGTGCTCCAAGGGTGGCACTCGCCTCTTGACTGAATTGGTAGACATAAAAAACCCCTGGAGTCAATACTCCTCCATGTGATATTGTTCAAGACTAAGGGCCTATAAGGAATAAGGCCCATGACTTATTGTGTGCCCCTTAGAATCATCGTGGGAAATTGTCATAGTCTCCCCTCATGACATCATGGGTATTCTCGAAATAGGTAGTCATTGACCTATAGTTCGAGCCATGAAGGGATTGTTATTAGGTTGTGCAAGGGATTCTCCCAAACATCTCCCTCAAAGTCTCTGGTTGCAATGCATGAGCCCTGTACTCAACATGTGAGTTTGGTTGGAAAGCTATTGTCAACCCGCATCATCATAAAATCATGTCAGCAAAATAATCAATCATCATAACATATAATCATATGTACATATGTCACATCCACAATATTCAACCCAAGAGTCCACTCCCTGACTTGATCTAGAGTCCAAGGGGTTTCATCAATGTCTCTTCATCCTCAATGTCCAAAGTCTTGCACACTTAGGAGAACCCAATCAATACCACCTGTCTATGTGAATACAACAAAATAACATATCGTCAATCCATAATGTATCATAATAATAATTGAACGACCGATAGTATAATAATCTGGATCACTTGCAAGCAAGTGTCCTCAAGGATAAGATCACTCAGTACACGCAAGAGCGGGATGTTACATACACCCCCTCTTGGTTTAAAATTCGTCCCGAAGTTTCACAGTATATAAATGCAGAAATAAAGTGTATCAGAGTATCATAAGTCTATCCATAAAAAAAATGGAAACTGTTGGCGCATATCATATGCATCCTCCCAGGTCGTTGAGTGTGGACTATAACTATCCAATTGGACCTTAACCCGATCTACGCTTTGATGTCATAGTTTTCGAATGAGATGGTCCAAAATACAGATTGACTCTATCGTGAGCACACCCTCATCCTATCCATGTAAGGTACTCAAGTCAAACATGAGCAGGATCACTAACATAATGTATCAAACAAAGACGTGAAATACATCGTGTGTCTCCCTCAAGGAATCAGGCAAGGCTAGTCAATTAGGCCATGGGCCCTCTCCTTTTCATAATCTCGCAGGATCCCACGAGCCTAGGAGATAATTTAGCACCCTTTCCAAACTTGATCGAAATCTTATGCAGTTTCTCCTGCAAGAATACTCGATCACCAACATCGTAACTACGACTGACACGATGTGCATCCACATAACTCTTCTACTGATCCTGGGCTACCTTGATCCTTTGTATTATTGTTTGCATTGATATTCCATTTCTTAGATCACTTCTAGTCCCACCAGGACCCTATCCTCAAGCCAATCCAAACTAAAAGGCGTCTGACATGGTCGCCCGCAAAGAAAATCGAAAGGAGCCATCTAAATGGTGCTTTGATAACTGTTGTTATATGTGAATTCTACCAGTGGAAAGAATTCTTCCCAATGCTTATGTTGGTCCATCACGTACATGCGCAACATGTCCTCCAAGATTTGGTCTGTTTGTTCAGTTTGGTTGTCTATCTCTGGGTGATACGCAGTACTAAAATTAAGTTGGGTTCCCAAGGCCTCTTGGAAACTAGTCCAAAATCATCCAGTAAACACCGATCCTTGATTGGATATAATCCTCTTAGGCATGTCATGCAACCTCAAAATCTCACTAATCAAAACTCTAGCTATGTCAGGTGCCTGATACATCGTATGCACAAGAATAAAATGAGCACTCTTCATCCAAGTGTTGACTACCAAAAAGATCGAGTCATGTCTCCTTGCCATTAGTGGCAATCCAACAATAAAATCCATCGAAATGACCTCCGGTTTCGATTTCGGAATAGCATGTGGCTGTAGTAATCTTGTTGGATGTCTATGTTCAACCTTCACCTACTGACATTCCATACATCTGGCCATGTAGTTGACTATGTCTTCCTTCATTCCTTTCTATAAGAATAAGGGTTTAAGGTCATCCCTCATATTCATGACTCTTGGGTGAGCCATGTACACTGCTCTGTGAGCCTCATTTAGGATAAAACTCCTCAACTTGTCGTTTGGTGGCCCATAAATTTGATTTTTAAATCTCAATAATCCATCGTTGTCAACATAAATCCTGTATATATTGGTACTTTCATTGTGTTCTTTCTGATAAAATCCTTGACCTCATTGTACCAATCATCATCGCATTGTAAAGTTAGAATATTTTCGCGTAGATTCGTTTAAAGAGGCATCACCAAAAATACGAGCAGTCTCTAAATCAACGCATCAACCACTATGTTCATTGTTCCCTTTATGTAAGTAATCTCGAAATCATACTCGCTAAGCAATTTCGACCAACGTCGTTGTCATGCATTCAATTTGCTTTGTGTACAGTTGTGTTGTAGTCAACAGTGGTTCATTTTTAGTTCAAAATTTTCATCCAATCAGGTAATATCTCCAAACTCTCAAGTCATAAAAAATGGATAACAACTCCAAATCATGCATCTCATAGTTCTCCCCATGCCTTCTCAACTTCCTCGAGATGTAAATGATCAATCGACCATCTTGCATCAAGACTACGCCTAAGCCTTCTTTGGATGCATTAGTTCATACCAAGAAGTCCAAATCCATGTCATGGACCCCTAGTATTGGTGCTATCGTCAACACCTCCATCAACCTCTGAAATTCCTCCATGCATTTCTTTGTCCAAACAAACTTCTCGTTCTTGTTCTACAATTCCGTAATCGGATTTTCTATCTTTGAAAATCCCTCGACAGAAAATCCCTCAACAACCCGTCCATAGTATCCTGCTAAACCCATGAAACTACACACTTCCGAGACATTCGTTGACGCATGCCATTCTATAATAGCCTCAACCTTTGTTGAATCCATGAATATACCTTTTCCGGAGATGACATGCCCTAAGTAGTGAATCTCGATTGATAAAATGAGCCAATACAATTCGTTCTCTCTCATACATTGTAGTACCAAGAAAGAGTGTTCGTCATGCTCCTCCATCATTCGAGAGTAAATCAAGGTATCGTCAATGAATACTTGGACGAACTTTTCCAAGTAGTCGTAGAACACCCCATTCATCAAACTCATAAATACCCCTACGGAGTTCGTTAGTCCAAACGAAAAAATAGTAAACTCGTAATGTCCAAACCTCATCTTAAAGGTGGTCTTAGGGATGCTGTCCTTCTTGATCTACCACTGGTGATACCCCGATCTCAATTTGATCTTTGAAAACAATGTTGCACCCTTCATATGATCAATCAAATCATCAATCCTTGGCAAAAAATACCAATTCTTGATTGTTTCCTTGTTCAATTGACGGTAGTCAATGAAGAGTCTCCACAACCCATCCTTCTTTCGTATGAAAATAAGAGGTTCACCCCATGGTGACACACTTGGATGTATAAGTCCCAAGTCCGACAACTCCTTCAGTTTCATTCTCAACTCCTGTAACTCTGGGGTCGACATCTGATAAGGCGTTCTCACTATCGGTTCAATCCCCAGTTTTAGCTCTATGGTAAATTCCAATTCCCTTTCCAGCGGTATCCCAAGTAACTCCTCTGGGAAGACATCCAAAAACACTCTCACCACCGGAAGGTGTTCTAGACCTTCTCCTACTCCCTTCTCGTTTAACGAAAAGATTGCATAAAGCTTACATCCCTTGCGCATGATCTTCTATAGATGTAAGTGTTGGCAGCCAATTCAATTTTTTCAATTGCCCTAAAAGTTGCCTACACCTCTTGTCTTCTAAACGACAAGTCATCGTCGCATTGTGCAACTAGACATTTGTTTCATTTTTGCGACAATTGCAACTTGATTTCGATTCAGTTTTCACAACTGAAAGTGTGAAAACCCCTCCATCATTGTTTGAACTGTCATCGTCTTTTGTTAATTTTCTGAAAGGCACTTTACCATTGGTTTATCACATGACTGCAAAGGTTCTTTCAAATTATGTCCCTTGGCCTACTCTTACTTTGATTACGCATTTGGATTTATTTGATTAATAAGCCATTGGGCATGTAGATTTATTGGTTACATTTGATTCTATAAAGGTCATGATTGATGTTGGTTTTATTTGATATGATCCTTATTGTTTTGAGCTCTTGACTTATCGATTTTATAAAACCATTTGTCATAATGTTTTATAAAACATTGGTTATCTATTTTTCTATGAGCGCATGATCAATACATCAGTTTTGATGTCATGTTGAAAGGAAAAAGTTTGAAGTTATGAAACCCCGATCGGGTAAACTTTTGGTTTGATCGTCTGAATTTATGCAATGGCACGATTGGATTAACATTGGTTTAAACGTTTGTTTTTTATTTAATGATTAATACGATGGTGCGTTGGTTAATGTTGGATTTCATGTTGGATTGAACTATACACTTGGCACATGAATATAACGTATGGTTTTGGTTCTACATTTGATTGATGGCACGTTGATATGGTTATACACCGATTTGGGTTGGCCGATTAATATGTTTTAAACATCATGATTACTGATGGAACAACGATGTACTCATCCATTAATACACTACATGGTGGTGGTAATCCCACCACCTTCACACGCATTACCTTGATTCATTCCCCTTTGAGCGCTTGCAGCTGTTAAGCCATATCGTTTTTCTCCTGTGTTTTGTATTGTTCAAACCAAACCCTACCATGCACATAAGCCATGGCTCCTGTCGTAAGGGCCGAGCCTAATGGTTTCCAAGCACTGCTGATGTTTGATGGCTCTTATAGCGACCTGGAATAATTCGGATGGCTCCCGTTTATAAGAAAGTTTGATGGTTATAACCCTATCGTGGCTCGGCAATTTGCGTTATCATTCGATGGCTGCCGAGTCAAAATTGGGGATGTGAAACTGGAGATTAATGAGCAATTTCTTAGCTCAGCAACCAGTCTGCTTGCTACAGGACATAAGTGGTCTAAAAATTGGAAATTGGAAGATGTCCCGTGGACATTTCTCTTCCAATCTCGAATGGTGAAACCCTGCGACAAAGGATGGCCTGAAAAAATGTTAAAACAGTGCTGGCACGACCTACTAATGATAATCAAGCAATTCATTACTTGCGAGGGCAGGTACGGGTTCGTTTTCTTGTTTCACCTTCGTCTATTGATGGTTTTTATGGGTTTTGAACTTAATGTACCTCACTACCTTCATAGAAGTCTGTTTAAGATGGCAAAGAGGTACAAGCGCAGCCAGGCCGATACCAGTCTCTTCCATTTGGGGTTGATTAAAAGGATTATGGTTTATGAGTTGGGGTTACGTCATGACAATTGGGGTGATTTTCTCAGTCGTAATGGCTTTGAAGAGTGAAACCCACCACAGGTTGATAAATCTGTGGTGAGTGAAGGAAAACCTATTCCCCCTGTACCTTACAATGTTTTGCTACCCAAACCTCTACCCGAGACACCTATGGTTCTGTCCAATTCTGTGACCAAACAGGTCGAAATTGCTAAAACCACAACCAGACAGCCTAAAGCTAAAGATAACGCTAATTCTAAAGGCAATAAAAATGCTCGGTTAATCTCTCGCATGGCGAGAAATAAACCGAAACCCTCTGCCAACTCTGAGCCTATCATGGTTAGCGAAGTTTCTGATTCGGAGATTGAATGTTTTCTCGCAAACGAGTATCCTTACTCAAAAGGCTTGTGTGACAAACCTCCTTATGACTTTGTCAAGAATTTACCACCTTGTCTGCGGGATGATCCTAATTTTCCTGGCATTTAACTACATCATGGAACCCTCGGTGACTCATCGAAACCCTCATCTGGTCAACCAGCTGTTCCACCATGCGATCAGTGTGGGTTATGGTTGGAGAGGTACTACTTATATGTGCCAGTGTTGCAATCCAGAATCCATGATTTGGAAGATCAAGTGGCAAAGCGCACTGGTCATAATGTGAAGGTGCAACCCTCTGACAAGAAGCAACGAACTACTGGTTCAATTCTATTCAAGAATGTCGAGTCAGCCACGGCAATCATCAATTCGAAATTGACATAGCCTCAACAATCTCGCTGGTATAACTTTCACCCATTTATATGGCACATTCATAAACTCTGTGTACATCATCGACCTGCTCTGTTACATAAATATGCATTGTTGTATATAACTCTTTTTGGTAAATCGAATTTTGTTATTGGATTTGGTCTTGATTTTATTAATCATAACAATGGATTTGATTGTGTTAAATTAGTTGCGATTGAATGTTCTATTGTGTTTATTATAGACGAGCTATTTTGAGACACGGTTTATGCAGTGATCTGAATTGGTTATGAGACACATGGTTATATGTTACATTTTGATTTACATATCGCTTTGACCAACCTGGATACGGTTTGCATTTTGTTTAAAAAAGGGTTTTGTTTTATATCGAGAATTGATACAAATCGTAACAATCATCCAATTTCCAGCCAGTCAATTCGTTGAGGCCAGTCGACCCTGTTCTTTTGCGAATTGGAATGACAGTGTATTTTCTGTTATGAATGGATTTTGTAACACAAAATGATCATGCCCAGGATGATGAATTGTTCTATAATTAGCCCAGACCCGATTTTATTTGATTGTTTCCCAGGTTATGGTTATCAATGTTGTTCGATTTTGACTGTGTTACACACAGCAATTAAAATCGATGGTGATTTTTGGTCAATACTGTTACGCATGTTTCGTTTTGATGTATATCGTAACAACCTTCCCATATTTGATCAAAACAAAATGAATTTCATGCTTAATCTCTACAGCCTGTTGATTGAAACGACATGAAATCGATGTATATTGCTACAGCTGTAACATATATTTTGTGTTCAATGATATCGATTATAGTTATGTTGTGGAAAATCTTATTTGATATGTTTATTATCATGTTCGATTATGATTGTTTTGATTACGATTATATCGTATCTCATTCGATTTGATTCACTGTTTAATTTCGTTCAATTCCAAACAGGCTTGTCAAAGTTTGACCATGTTTTATGGTGACTAAAAACAGAGCATTCCTTACTCTGTTTCGATTGCATTTATTTTGTGATGATTTGATTTAAAATGATAATTCCACTTATTAGTAATTCATTTTTGAGGATTATCAAAAGATGATTTCATTTTATTTTATTTATCTGATTTTGTATGCTATTTTTGACTAGCTACAGAATCAGATGATTCTGTAGCTAAGTCTATGGAGTTGATTTTTTATTGTTTTCTCAATAAAATGTCCTTCTAAT
>ML845794.1:6730-24102 GCA_009831015.1 Picea engelmannii | reverse complement strand
CTATCCAAGTAACTAATCAATCTTTTCCTATATATTGAAGAGATTGCTCATGGAAAGGGTTAAGAAGTGAGAAGCTAAAAGAAGAAGCAAGAGATTGATTGGAGAACTTGTGCAAGACTGTGTGAAGGGTTGGAGCTACAACAGCAAGACAACAACAAGGTCATCATATGTGTTTCAACTTCTTCATACTTGAGAAAGTGTGTGTGTCAAAGCTAGGAGCCATCGAAAGGAGATCTACAACATCAAGGCTCAGGTTGTATATTTCTTTTCCAGTTAATACAATACATGAATATGTCCCTTTCCCATAATGATGATGTCATCTTATTACATGATTCCTTGATCACGTGTATAGACTAAATATTGAATAGATTAATGCTTTTGTTGTGATTGGTTTGTGTTGTTGTGATTGGAACAATGCAAGAGCATCAGAATAGAGCGAGGAACAACATAGATTAAAGGAGAGCGTTCATAAGGTATGTACTTCATCCATTTCTCTTAGTTCCATTCAATAATTAGATCTAGGGAAAGAGTAGTATTCTGTCACGTTTTGTTCCAGATCCAGGTGGATCTTGGGGAGATTGGTTAGTGTCCGTACCTACGAATTTATCCATAACAATATCATTTTTCTCCTTCGTTTTGTATTGTTCAAACCAAACCCTACCATGCATAGAAGCCATGGCGCCTGTCGTAAGGGCCGAGCCTAACGGTTGCCAAGCACTGCTAATGTTTGATGGCGCTTATAGCGACCTGGAAGAATTCGTATGGTTCTCGTTTATAATAAAGTTCGATGGTTATAACCCTATCGTGGCTCGGCAATTTGCGTTATCATTCGATGGCTGCCGAGCCAAAATTGGGGATGTGCAACTGGAGATTAATGAGCAATTTCTTAGCTCGGAAACCAGTCTTCCTGCTACAGGACATAAGTGGTCTAAAAATTGGAAATTGGAAGATGTCCCGTGGACATTTCTCTTCCAATATCAAATGGTGAAACCCTACGACAAAGGATGGCCTGCAAAAATGTTAAAACAGTGCTGGCACGACCTGCTAATGATAATCAAGCAATTCATTACTTGCAAGGGTAGGTACGGGTTCGTTTTCTTGTTTCACCTTCGTCTATTGATGGTTTTTATGGGTTTTGAACTTAATGTACCTCACTACCTTCATAGAAGTCTGTTTAAGATGGCAAAGAGGTACAAGCGCAGCCAGGCCGATACCAATCTCTTCCATTTGGGGTTGATTAAAAGGATTATGGTTTATGAGTTGGGGTTACGTCGTGACAGTTAGGGTGATTTTCTCAGTCGTAATGGCTTTGAAGAGTCAAAACTACCACAGGTTGATAAATCTGTGGTGAGCAAAGGCAAACCTATTCCCCATGTACCTTACAATGTTTTGCTACCCAAACCTCTACCCGAGACACCTATGGTTCTGTCCAATTCTGTGACCAAACAGGTCGAAATTGCTAAAACCACAACCAGACAGCCTAAAGCTAAAGCTAACGCTAATTCTAAAGGAAATAAAAATGCTCGGTTAATCTCTCGCACGATGAGAAATAAACTGAAACCCTCTGCCAACTCTGATCCTATCATGGTTAGCGAAGTTTCCGATTCGGAGATTGAACGTTTTCTCGCAAACAAGTATCCTTACTCAGAAGGCTTGTGTGACAAACCTCCTTATGGCTTTGTCAAGAATTTACCACCTTGTCTGCGGGATGATCCTAATTTTCCTGGCATTGAACTACCTCGTGGAACCCTCGGTGACTCATCGAAACCCTCATCTGCTCAACCAGCTGTTCCACCATGCGATCAGTGTGGGTTATGGTTGGAGAGGTACTACTTAGATGTGCCAGTGTTGCAATCCAAAATCCATGATTTGGAAGATCAAGTGGCAAAGCTCACTGGTCATCATGTGAAGGTGAAACCCTCTGACAAGAAGCAACGAACTACTGGTTCAATTCTGTTCAAGAATGTCGAGTCAGCCACGACAATCGTCAATTCAAAATTGACATAGCCTCAACAATCTCGTTGGTATAACTTTCACCCATTTATATGGTGCATTCATAAACTCTGTGTACATCATCGACCTGCTCTGTTACATAAACATGCATTGCTGTATATAACTCGTTTTGGTAAATTGAATTTTTTTATTGGATTTGGTCTTGATTTTATTAATCATAACAATGGATTTGATTGTGTTAAATTAGTTGCGATTGAATGTTCTGTTGTGTTTATTATAGACAAGCTATTTTGAGACACGGTTTATGTAGTGATCTGAATTGGTTATGAGACACATGGTTATCTGTTACATTTTGATTTACATATCTCTTTGACCAGCCTGGATACAGTTTGGATTTTGTTTAAAAAAGGGTTTTGTTTTATATCGAGAATTGATACAAATCGTAACAATCATCCAATTTCCAGCCAGTCAATTCGTTGAGGCCAATCGACCCTGTTCTTTTGCGAATTAGAATGACAATGTATTTTCTGTTACGAATGGATTTTGTAACACAAAACGATCATGCCCAAAATGATGAATTGTTCTATAATTAGCCCAGACCCAATTTTATTTGATTGTTGCCCAAGTTATGGTTATCAATGCTGTTCGATTTTGACTGTGTTACACACAGCAATTAAAATCGATGGTGATTTTTGGTCAATACTGTTACGCATGTTTTGTTTTGATGTATATCGTAACAGCCTTCCCATATTTGATCAAAACAGAATGAATTTCGTGCTTAATCTCTACAGCTTGTTGATTGAAACGACATGAAATCGATGTATATTGCTACAACTGTAACATATATTTTGTGTTCAATGATATCGATTATAGTTATGTTGTGGCAAATCTTATTTGATATGTTTATTATCATGTTTGATTATGATTGTTTTGATTACGATTATATCGTATCTCATTCGATTTGATTCACTATTTAATTTCATTTAATTCCAAACAGGCTTGTCAATGTTTGACCATGTTTTATGGTGACTAAAAACAGAGCATTCCTTACTCTGTTTCGATTGCATTTATTTTTTGATGATTTGATTTAAAATGATAATTTCACTTATTAGTAATTCGTTTTTTAGGATTATCAAAAGATGATTTCATTTTATTTTATTTATCTGATTTTGTATGCTATTTTTGACTAGCTACAGAATCAGATGATTCTGTAGCTAAGTCTATGGAGTTGATTTTTTATTGTTTTCTCAATAAAATGTCCTTCTAATTTGATTTTTGTGTTCTATTGCAGGCAAATTCGAATTGGCAATAGATATGATGATCAGTTAGGGGATGTTTTACAGATTCTACTTGCATTTTATTTGCTTAGTTTAGTAGATTTTGGGATTTTTCCCTGATTATGTAAAATTGTTTGACGATTATCCATAGGGATGTTTTACCCTGTGGAGAGACTTATATAAACTCATGATTTTTGTAATAATGTTCATCCTCATTCGTGGGAGAACAAGGATATGGAGTTCTGATACAGACTGGAGCAGAATTGATGTTTTGTCATAGCTTTAGCTTCTCAATATATCAACATTTTGTTTCAAGTTTTGTATATCACTTTGCTTATGGTTTATGACTACTTTAGCTATCTAAATCAAATGCAAATGGTATAATTTTTATTACTGTTATTCATATCTTGTCTCTTCCAAATAGATAAAAGACATAACAATTGTTAATTCATTTTGTGAATGATAGCTTTGTCTTCTTCATAGATTGAATTGTTATATATAAGTTCCTTGCATAATAGGTTTCCCTTATTGCAGTAGTTTATAATCATAACATTGTTATGATCTCATTTATGTCTTGTTTGTCCTGTAAAAACACTTCAAGAAGTAGTACAGCCAATCGTTTACGAAAAGCTTAAGGACTAAATGGTGTGAATTTCTTCCTCCAACCATCTTAAGAAGTCATCTTGCACAGGGCAGACTTGGAGCGTTTCTAGGTCAATTAGTTTGTTGTTTACTGTTTTCATTAAGTAGTTTCATTTAGATATAATTTTAATTAGATTTATATTAGATTGTTTAATTTCAGTAAAATATATTAGATTGTTTAATTTCAGTAATGTTTAGTTCTTTTTCATAAAATATAAAAATCAAAAAGAGATTCTTGGTTGTCTTAGGGCAGTAATCAATTGAGTTTTACAGGTTTTAATTAAATCTGTAGATTGTTTATAGTGTATATTTGTGAATAAGTAATGTTACAGCTGATAATTAGGTAGTTGATTTGAGTTATTATGATAGTAATTAGTAGTTTGTAGATAGAATAGTTAGAATAGTTTATATTTAGTATATTAATTCTTTTTCTTTGTTTTATTAGTTTCTAGTTTCCTTTATTTTAGTTTGTTTCTTGTAATTAGTTATAGTTTAGTTTGTTTTAGATTACTTATCTCACATCAATTCTCTCTTTGGTTTTCATAGAAGACCTTAGAGCGGCCAACGGAGCCGTTAAACTCGTCAGGGTGGTCCATTCCAAACGGCTTGGGTTATTTAGACAACCCCGGACCGGTTCCACTCTCCCAGTTGACGGACGGTCAGTTTCGCCCGTCAAGAGTAAGGAAGAGATGAACCTTAGGGAAACTCCCTAGTTTCAACATGCAATCATGCATCTATGTCCCTCATCATTGACCAAGATCAATTATTTCATATTACAGTTGAGTATCACCTCATTCGCTTCCAACCAGTGCATACTGATCATGATGTCATTAAATCCTAAGATTGTGACGTACAAGTTTTCACTGGTAACAAAATCTCTTGGGTTAAGGGTACAACCCTTAACCTTCCCTCCAACCTTATGTTTGTCTCTCGAAGCCATTTCTACAAATCTAAACTCATCCTATTTGACTTCCTTTACCTTAATTATTTTTAGTGCGGCCCCATAAATGAATCTCTTGGTAGCACCGAGATCGATCAATTACTAAGGGTCTGGTCAGTGATGGTATCTGACATCTCGAGCATAGTCGAATGGTGCTCTTCCTAACGTTTACTCACCTCTGCATGAATCCGATGGGTCATTCCCAAAAATCCCACAGTAGTGGTTCCGACCGATCCAGATGCTCCGATCCTCTCCACTAGGCAATCATGCTGGTAATGTGGATCCCCAGATTCCCACACATTTTATTCGGTCCAGTATTCCTGTAACCTGAGGTAGAAAATAGATCCTAACACTTAGGCCAACACGAACTTGTTTCCCTTAAGTTTATGGTTAAAAGGTGCAAAGCATATCGAACCATCTCCAAAAATAGGCCTCATATTGGGGCACCATATGACCGCCCTGTTGCAAGGATTTGAACTCGTTGAGCTAATGCTCAACGAATTCCTCAGAAGGATACCTCTCCTGGAACCATTCCTTGGACAGTTCCCATGACACGTCTTTGATGACCATGTTCATTTGTGGCAGGAGTTCCTTCCATCATAGAATATCCCTCCCCTTCAATTGAAAGACCGCCATGCAGACCTTCATGTTGGAGGTATTGTCACAAAGTGCAGACACCTCGTGATATCCTCCAAATATGCCTCGATGTATGCACCATCCGGGGCACCCAAGAACTCGAGAAAATTGACCTTCTTGAGTTTGTGGTGAATACTAAAGATACTAGCTGGGTGCGTTGTGGATCCTCAGATGTACAGGCACCTTGGCCTCATCTCAACATAGATGGTGAATGAAGGCCTCTGAAAATATCTGGAAGGACCTTGTCAGACCATCCTCATCCCTTACAACAATTGAATCCAACCCAAGGACTTTTTCTTCCCCTTGGGGTTTAGACTCCGAGGGTGCGGGAACTTCTTGAGGCGTTGCACCTCCTTCCCGGTACCACACCGCGAACCTCTATGGCGTCCTCTAATCAAGATCACCACATGGACACATTAAATTTTTTAATTAGTGATAGGTTAATACTCAAGGGTTTATTGGAGTGGAAATTATGGTGATCCACAGTTGCAGGGTTGAACCCGCTCTGATACCATATGTAACAACCCCATCGTTACGACTACCAACACAATAAAGTGATTTTTTTTTAAGAAGGATGACAACAATGACAACAACACCACTTGACGATAAACACAACGTACACAGATCAGGAAACAAACAACAATGACTCAACACACTAGCACATCATGCAACTGGACGAAACATGCAATAATCAATAGACCGATGGAATCGGCTACCCTCCCAACATAAGCAAGACAATGCCTACAAGCTAAGGACAACATCAACCACCCAACACAATGGCTTCGATGACTAGTAACTAGAATCTCTACGGCATGAAAGCCAAACACATTGAGGGATTACAGAACCAAGTACTAACATCAATTGCAACTAACAATACGCCCACATCAGGAAGCACAAGACTCCAGCCAGGTTATCATTTTCATCTAACTATTAGGGCACGCAATGATCCCCTCATCAGGAATCATTCTATCACAAGGCGATAGGCGTGATAGTAACCATGGCACAACATAACATCTATACCAATAACCCAAGGAAAATCCAATGCGCTAGGAGACCAAATAAACTATTAGAAATACAAGAAGACTATATCAAGCACCCAATCGACAAGTCAACAAGACGCAATGGAAAACTAACTACTAAACAAACACACATCACATTAAATTTTTGGCGTAACAAAATCTAAAGAAAACATACATCAATTAAAGGACGCGATTAGCCATCTATGCAGTATTCCCTTGAGATTTCGTTCTATAATAACATTAAATTAAAATCCTCTCTCTTGTTTTTCAAGACATTACTAATTAATTAAGATTTTAATAACATAAGAGTCTTACTACAGTCGTCATTCACTAAGGTAAAAATCCTTGTATAATCCCAAGTTAAACCTTCCACCCATATCATAATTATCGCGATCTATTTTACATGATATCTCAATCTATTTAACACATGAATATGCTGTCAAAATGTAAAATCATTATCATCTTAAGAAATGTTGTCTATTAACACTTGTTGTCTATTAATAAGGATTGTTGTCTATTATATATTCTATCCCTTAGTGAGATCGCTAACTAACAAATGAAGGCTAATAATGATATTAACACTATTGATATATATAATGATGATATTGTTTTCTAAAAGGTATTTCTATCCCTTAGACAACTATATATCCCTATATGTCGATAATGTTGTAGATCGCTATATGTTGAGATCGCTATATATCACAATATGTCTTATTATATATCGCTATATGCTGATAATGGTGTACATGATAATGTTGTCTTATTATTAGATGTCAGTTAAGTAAAAATGAAAGATAATAAAGATAATGTTGTGTAAGGCTCATTAAAATGCATCAAGTAGGTAAGGAAACACTGAGTAAATAAATAGTTGTTGAATTACATTGTAGGGAGAAATTAATCTCTATAAATTAAAATAATCCTATCTTAAAATCGTTAAATGAATTCACTTACATGCACATCCAATGCAATTAAATCGTTGTATAATGAAGATCTTTTAACTGAAAGAATCATAATACAATTGCTATTTATGAAACAAATATAAACTATAATGTATGAACAATATAATCTATGGAGCTATTTCATAACTAAACAACAATAAAACCATAACTAAAATGCATTGTACAATGATAAATTCATTGCATGTTATCAATTGTCTGGATAAACATAAATATAAAACTGTTAATAAAATATTTTGATGTCGCTGGGTAAAAATGGAGTGAATCGCTGGGAGAAAATGCCAAGAAGGGTTGTGAAAAAACGCTGAGAAAGGGTCTTCTAGCAACATTACCCACACAGTCCATTATTACCCACACTGTAAAAAACTACCAAATAATTGTTGCCTAACAATTCTATGTGATGTCAACAACCTAAAAAATGCAGGGATTAACAAGGTCGATATTTATCCATCCAAGGTAGAGATTAACCATTCAACGCAGGCAGAAATTACCAAGCCCATGCAGGGGATTATCATAATGGAATTTCGCTACTATACAATAACTAGAAAATCACTAATTATATTAAAGGATATCTAGCATTTTGTTGTCCATTAGATATGACATCACTGTCAATTAATTAGCATGTAAAATCACAGTCCTAACAACATGTAAAATTGTAGTAATTTATTTTTCATTCAAAGTTGAAAACACAGCCAGTCAAGGGAATAATTTGTTGCCTTTCAAAGGATAATTTCGTTGTCTAACAACGAATATACATGTTGTCTATTAAAATATTGAATCGTTGTCCATTCACACCAGATAAAGTTATGTTTATATAAATAAACACAAACATAAAAATGTGCAAAGATATATCTCTACTCACTCCCTTATTATGGAAGAAAAACACAGACTATCACCCAAAATCATAGGCATGTAATTACACACACACTGATTAAAATTTTTGCTAGTAAATCACAATGTAGTTTGTTGGTAAAAACGGAGGTATCAGAATAAATTTCATTGTCATTAAATATTGATTTAGTAGCCACACAATATGTATAAAATCATTGTAAAAGAAACAAGATTCATCATATCTCGGCTAGAAACTATAAAAAATGTTGGGTAATTATCATAAAATGTAGGGAATTAAGTAACAACACAAGCACATCATTAAAATGCAGATCCTTCCCAAGTTTAATCAATCCAAAACACATAGCTGATCATCAAGGATATGTAGAGGTAAACATTCAAAGAATGTCGAGTTAAACTTTCAAGGGGGTGCAGAGGTACTCAAACACAGAGGTACTTGTTCATAGGAAGGCGCAAAGACTAACATTTAGCGACGTATCAATCAAACGTAGGGATAAGTAAGGGGTAGACAGTTGGGAAAAATTATCCTTCGCTCATCATCCATGCACAAAAAAGAAGGGCATTCGAATCTATAGGTATTTAAACACCGAAGTGATGACCCTCAATTCAGCTCATGGCTGACTGCTCAGGCATAGAGTGATGACCTAGGGATAAGGGCGGAAGATAAAGAAAAATATCTTCATAATAATCAATAAAACCACACAGATAATTCATTGAAATCAGAAGTTGTGTTCACCAAGGGAAATCCATTCAGAAAACAACAAGCAAGGGGATTTCAATACCAAAGAAAAGCAGGTGCAAGAAAATGCATGGACATAAAATATTAAACTGAGCATAGAGAGATAACATGCGTAAATTTAATTTCACTGCAAGTAACAAATTAAACCAGCATACTTTAGCCAAACATGAATGCTCTATAGTTTTTTTCCCATGCACACTCCATCCATCTTCCGCTTGCCGATCGATGTGACTTCAATGGTACCTCCCAACCAATGCTAGGGGTACTCTTCTCCCCCATGAACCCCCCAAGCCACAAAGGGGCCACACACGCTATACCAGAGAAAAGATAGCACCCATCTCGCCTTGCAAGGTTGATCTACTGCTTGTTACCCAAGCTGGGTATTCCAACTCCCACAAGATAAGTTCAGTCAAGACAAAAATTCAGCAGCGTAACATTACGCATAAAGATCAAACCCATACTCCTCCTCCTCCTCCATCCTTTTTATAGATTTTTTAAGTGATTTCTTTCCCAAATTCTCATTTAATTTATTTTTCATTAATTTAATCAGAAAAAACCTCCACCGTACACATGTCACCCATCCCCCTAGTTGC
This sequence comes from Picea engelmannii, assembly GCA_009831015.1. Lineage (NCBI taxonomy): Eukaryota > Viridiplantae > Streptophyta > Pinopsida > Pinales > Pinaceae > Picea > Picea engelmannii. The sequence goes on along the minus strand of ML845794.1, from coordinate 14,498 downwards.
ACCAGAAAATTAATTTCATTAATTATTTAATTATTCCTATTTCCCTCACCCACCTAAAATAATTCCTAAAAAAGCTCCTTGGTGTCCCAATATTCCCTTACAAATCTTAAATGACTTACGCCTTACTAAATTCTTAGTATAGTTCAAAAATAGAAAGTTCCCAATGCAAGATTCCTTACTAAGTTAGACATTCATATTTTTCTTTATGTTTCTCCTTTTTCCTTTAGTTTCCTATTTCTTTTAAGTTTCCATCCTTTCCCTTTTTAGCTAAAACTCAATTTAACAAGTGTAGGAAAACAACCTTTTACCCCTTTTTCTTTCTAATTAAAAAATTAATTAGCATATGTAGATAAAACAATCATTTCCCTTTTAAATTTTTAATCCCCATTATAATTTGATTTTAATTAATTAATTGAATTTCTTACCCCCTTCTTGTTACATGTTTAATTATGACTATTATTTTTGACCACATGTGTTACTTAGACCTAGATTTTAATTTCACTAGGCTGGGCGACATTTTTATTAGGGAAATTATTTTTAAATATTACTTATCACATCATTCATTTTAAGGTTGTCTAGGTTTATTCACCTTCCAGTTAAAATGTGACATTCCCTTAAGGATGCACTATGTTCTCCAAGGGTTCCACTCACCTCTTTCTGTTTTCCTTGCGCGACGTGCCCTTTAGGATTCACTACGTGATCCAAGGGTGCCACTCACCTCTTTGTTTTTCCTTGCACAACGTGCCCTTCAGGACGCATTACATGCTCCAAGGGTGCCACTCTCCTTCTATTTTCCTTGCACGATGTTCCCTTTAGGATGCACTCCATTCTCCAAGGGTACCACTCGCCTCTTGACTGACTTGGTAGACATAAAAAATTGATGGAGTCAATACTCTTCCAGGTAATCTGGTGGGAGACTAAGGGACCCTAAGGAATAAGTCCCCTGCCTTATTGTGCATCCCTTAGAATCATCGTGAGCGATTGTTGCAGTCTTCCCTCATGACATCGTGGGTCTTATCGAACTAGGTATTCGTTAACCTACATTTCGATTCATGATGAGAGTGCTAGTAGGATGTGGAAGCACTGCTCCCACACCTCTCTCTCAAAGTCTCTGGTTGTAGTCTGTGACCCCTCTACTCCACATCTGAGTCTGGTCGACAATCTATCATCATGCTGCATCATCAATGAATCATGTCAGAAAATTAATCAATCATCATAACATATAATCATATGTACATATGTCACATCAACAATATTCAACCCAATAGTCCACTTCCTTTCTCGATCCAAAGTCCAAGGGGTTTCATCAATGCCTCTTCATCCTCAATGTCCAAAGTCCTGCACACTCAGGAGAACCTAGTCAATAGAAATTGTCTATGTGAATACAACAAAATAACATATCTTCTATCCATAATCTCTCATTATCATAATCAAACGACCGATAGTATAATAATCTATATCACTTTTAAGCAAGTATCCTCAAGGATAAGTTTTCTCAGTGCGCGCAAGAGCAAGATGTTACAGTTAGTGGAAATGCAAACATGGAAAAATATCAATATGTTTACTTGGATGGATTATTCAAGGTACTTTTACAATGAATTTGAATATGGTGTAATAATATGAAATGTAGGAAATTGAATTAGCTTTCTAAATATACAACTTTTATTCATAGAAATTGTGAATAACTATGTCATATTTGATTTTTTGTAACAGTGGTATGTTAATTTTCCAAGAAAATATAAGGTATATGTTTTTGTTCATGCAGTGATCCAGGTGGATATCGGTGGCCACCCACCTATTCCAACAGGCTCAAAATAGTCTTCTGGCAACTTACTATTTTTAGCAGTTTTTCGGTTCGTAAACTTTTGTGGCCATTTTGAGGGCCTAAATTAAGTTTTTTAAAGATCGAACACCTCAACAAAGGCCAAAGGATCTCTTTGAGCCCCCAAAATGAATATTCTTGATGAAACCTTTACAACAATCTATCGTGCACCCCAAATGGCATCTTCCAGGATTAGGGTTTTGTATTTTATTTATGTTAAAAAGGCCTTTAGAGCCTCATTTTAAAAATATTCTTGTGAATATGAGTATCCATTACATCTCTTCTTAGAGATAAGCTTCCACCATTCTAGCGAGTCTTTCACACTGTATTTGTACATTTCGTCCAGTAATAGAAATTGTGTATTACTGTATATCTATGCCTCTTTTTATATATCCGATATATATATGTCATATGATTGGCTCTCTTTCAATATTTCTATATATTTTTGTGTTATATATCTGCTCTCATTTCGTGCCAAAAATAATCTAGATCAGTGGTATCAGAGTAGGCTTCTCTTGATTCTTTTTCAGTGCATGTCCCCAATGAGGTCTGATTATATAAGGTTGGGTCTCGAACTTGTATCTCTTGAGGAAAATCTCTCTCGCACTCCCAAGAAACCCTCCATGGTGGAAGAAAATAAAAACAACATAGAAGATTATTCTAATAATATGTTATTTGAGCAAGTTCTCAGATGCCAGAGGGACAAAATGATGGATAATTTTTCCCACATCCTTCAATGCCTGCCGATAAAAAATAATGCATATTCATCAAGAGACCACTTTTTAATCACCTCTCCTTTAAAGGTATAGGTTAATTTTCATATTCCCATATTTTAAGGACATATATATGCAAATTCCCTAGAAAAATAGTTAAATCTACTAGAAGGTCATTTCTCTATTCACAATTTTTCTGATAGGGAAAATATCACTTTCTCACTCCTTAAGGTTATCGCCCATGTCAAACATTGGTGGGAAACTCACTGGGAGAAAAGTTCCACAGAGGAGTCTGTAATATATGGGGCTAAGCCCACTTGGGATTTTTTGTGGATGTAGTCAAGGAACGATATTACCATGTTGGTAACTATGATGACCAACACATGAGAGGGACCACACTACATTAAGAGAGGGGCCAAGTAGTGTCAGAGTTCACCAAAACCTTCCATACCTTTCACACCAACCTGGGTATCAAATATTTTGAGAAGCATTTGGTTATGAAATACCATGGGGCTCTACACATGTACATCCAAACTGAAATGGATTTTTTATACATATCGTTGCTAGGAGCTTCCTACCGATATGTTGTCAAAATCAAACAGAAATTTAGGCACCAAAAAAAATGGGAGTTTGGGTCTACAAAATCGTAACAACCAAAGTATGATAAATACAACCTTAGAAAACAACCTTTAGAAAACCAGTCTAAGCAACAAAAAAATAAGGGTCACGGATATAAAAACGACATTGGAAAATGGTGCAATTTCCACAAAATCCCCTGGAGGAACATCGATGAATTTCGCTCAAAAAATTCATCGGTGGCCAAGATAAAAGACAAGGAGTTGAACCATTATTTAGAATCTAATTAAGAAAATACTTGTAGAATACAGGGCATCGATGTAGATCCCACTGCTATTGTCGCGACTGAAACAATTCAACCAGAAGAACCAATCGATCCTGAAGAGGGAGAGCACCTTTTTTATTCACATATGTGGGTGAAGTGGACCCCACTACATTTTATTGTCGATAAAGGAAGCCAGAAGAACCTCATCTCAGCAGAGGTCGTCAAACAATTGGGATTGTCGAGAACACCACACCCACAACCATACAACATTGTGTGTCTTCACCAGGGACAAGATCTTCATGCCAGCCAGTAGTGTTGATTGTCATACGACATCCAACTATTCAAGGATGAGGTATTATGTGATGTTTCCACACTATATGTTTGTGATGTTCTATTGGCCCAACCATATATGTGGAAGTGCCATGCTATTTATGAGTCTCGACCCCGTAGTGTCATTTTTACTCTTGGGGGTCATCTATATAGGATACTAGAGGTAGTTCTAACTAATATCCCATCTAAATAGTTCCAGAAGGTAGTATCTCATACTACAAAATTCATCCTCTTCACAATTTGTTCAAAAGGTGAACAAAAGGACACTACAACCACTGCAACCTCAAACCAAGCACCTTCTATCCAATAGAAGCAGGTCAACAAGATTGAAAAAAATCGTAAATATTCCTTCTGCACACAATAATATCATGTATCCAAACTAGTTAGAAATTTTCAACCCTTCCAGACACAAGTTCATGACAACCTTCAACAAGATAAGAAACACAACTTCTCCAACAAGGGAAGGAGCTCATCAAGATGTAGATTCAGTAAACACTTTTCCCTCTCCCCCGGGTACTCAACACAATGGATACCATTTCTTCCTAAGGATAGAGGAATAATTTAGGTGGATATCGGTTTCCACCCACCTATTCCAACTCCCTCAAAACAATCTTCTCGAAACTTCCTATTTTTAGTGGTTTTTCTGTTCCTAAACTTTCGAGGCCATTTTGAGGGCCTAAATGAAGATTTTTAATGGATCGACCACCCAAATGATAATAGATGGCTATGATCGATACCCAAAAATAAATCTCCTCAACGATACCTTTCCAACAAGTTATCATGCTCCCCAAACAGAGATGGTATGCCAAAGTTACGCCCCTAGGAAGTTGATACATCAAACTACCAAAAAGGGGGTCCAAACAATTGTTGGCTTTTCATCTTCTGGTGTTAGGGTTTTGGATTTTATTTATGTTAAAATGGCCTTTAGATCCTGATTGTAACCATATTCTTGTTAATGTGACTATCTGTTGCATCTCTTGTCAGAGATAAGTTGCCACCATTCTAGTGAGTCTTTCACTTTTTATTTCTACAATTTTGTAAATTCCGCTCATCAATAAAAAATGTGTATTATTGTATATGTGTGCCTCTTGTTATATATCTTATATATCTCTATCATATTATTGGATCTATTTCAATATATCTAAGATGAAGGAAACTAGAAATGGTGCGTTTTCCACAAAATCCCCTGGAACAACACCGATGAATTTCGCTCAAAAAAGTCATTGGCGGTCGAGATCAAAGACAAGGAGGTGAACCATGATTTAGAATATGATTAAGAGAATTTTTGTAGAAGACATATCATCAATGCAGACCCCACTGCTATTGTCAGGACTGAAACAATTCAGCTAGAAGAACCATCATATCCTGAAGAGGGGGAGCACCTTTTTTATTCACATATGTGGGTGAAGGGGACCCCGCTACATTTTATTGTTGATAGAGGAAGCCAGAAGAACCTCATTTCAGCAGAGGTCATCAAACAATTTGGATTATCAAGAACACCACACCCACAACCATACAATATTGTGTGGCTTCACTAGGGATAAGATATTCATGTCAGCCAGTAGCTTCGATTTTCATATCGCATCCAACCCTTCAAGGATAAGGTATTATGTGATGTTTCTCCACTATATGTCTGTGATGCTCTATTGGGCCAACCATATATGTGGAAGCACCATGTTATTTATGAGTATCGACCTCGTAGTGTCATTTTTACTCTGGGGGGTCATCTCTACATGATACCAGAGGTAGTTCTAACTACTATCCCACCTAAACAGTTCAGTAAGGTAGTATCTCATACTACAAAATTTAGCTTCTTCACAATCTGTTCAAAAGGTGAACAAAATGACACTACAACCACTGCAGCCTCCGACCAAGCACCTTCTATCCAATAGAAGCAAGTCAAAAATATTGAAGTAAATCGTAAATATTTCTTCTACACACAATCATATCATGTAGCCAAACTAGTTATAAATTTCCAACCCTTCCAAACACAAGTTCATGACAACCTTCAACAAGCTAAGCAACACAACTTATCCAACAAGTCAAGGAGATCATCAAGATGTAGATTCAGTAAACACTTTTCCCTCTCCCCGGGGCACTCAATGCAATGGAGACCATTTCTTCCTAAGGACAAAGGAATAATCTAGGTGGATATCGGTGGCCACCCACCTATTACAACTCCCTAAAAACAATCTTCTGGAAACTTACTATTTTTAGCAGTTTTTCAGTTCTTAAACTTTCGAGGCCATTTTGAGGGCCTAAATTAATATTTTTTCTGGATCAAGCACCCAAAGGATGGCCAATGTCTTTGATTCAGACCCCAAAATAAATATCTTTGACAATACCTTTTGAACAAGCTATCGTGCACCCAAAACGAAGATGGTATGCCAAAGTTACTCCCCCGGGAAGTTCATACATCAAACTACCCAAAACGTGGTCCACAAAATTGTTGGTTTTTCATCTTCCGGGGTTAGGGTTTTTTATTTTATTTATGTTAAAAAGGCCTTTAGATCCTAATTGTAACCATCTTCTTGTGAATGTGACTATCTATCACATCTCTTCTCAGAGATAAGTTGCCACCATTCTAGCGAGTCTTTCACTTTGTATTTCTACAATTTTGTACATTTCGCTCATTAATAAAAATTGTGTATTATTGTATATATGTGCATCTTGTTATATATCTGATAAATCTCTATCATATTATTGGATCTATTTCAATATCTCTATATATTTCTTTGTTATATCTCCTCTCTCATTTCATGCCGAAGATAATCTGGATCAGTGGTATCAGAGCAGGATGCTCTTGATAGCTTTTCAGTGCATGTCCCTGATGAGGTCCAAGTATAGCAAGTTGGGTCTCAAAATTTTAGGCACCAGGACATACGAGAGTTTGTGTCCACAAATACACAACAACCAAAGTATGGTAAAGATGTCCCTAGCAAAAAAACTTCTGAAAACCAGTCTAATCCACATGAAAATAAGGGTCACGAAAAGATGAAGAAGGACAATGGAAAATGGTGTGATTTCCACAAAATCCCCTAGCACAACAACAATGAATGTCACTTAAAATAGTCATTGGTGGATGATATCAAAGACAAGGAGATGAACCCTTATTCATAATATCATTTAGAAAATACTAGTAGAACATATATCATCGATGCATACCCCAATCCTATTGTCGTGACCACAACAACTCAACCAAAAAAGCGAACAGATCCTGAAGAGGGGGAGATCCTTTTTCATTCAAAAATGTGAGTGAAGGGGACCCCACTGCATTTTATTATTGATATCGTAAGATAGAAGAACTTCATCTCAGTAGAGCTCATCAAACAGTTGGGATTGTCGACAAAACCACACCCACAACCATACAACATCGATTGGCTTCACCAAGGACGATATCTTCATGTCAGCTAGCAGTGTCAATTGTCATACAACATTCAGCCCTTCAAGGATGAGGTATTATGTGATGTTTCCCCATTGGATGTCTCTAATGTTCTCTTGGGCCGACCATATATGTGGAAGAGCCATGTTATTTATGAGTCTCGACCCTGCTATGTCATTTTTACTTATGGGTGTCATCTATACAGTATACTAGAGGTAGTTGTTATAACCCTAAAATGCACCATACAGGTTTACCTGGCATCAGGCCAACTCATGCCTCTTCCTAACCAAATCCATGCTGAGTAATTCCTTAAAAAAACATTTAAAACAAGCAGCCCGCGCCCTAACTTCTCACTGGGCGCGGGCATCCGCTTGCTGTCCTCGTACTGCATGCGGGTATCCGCGGGCTAGCCCAAAACAGCCCGCGAGTACCTAACAATGCAAAAAATCAGGGAAGTTTCCACCGAGACACAAGGCTTTTTGTCAGTTAACTGAAACTCTCCGCCATGCATGGCCGAGAGTTCGACTAAAACCCTAGCTCTTCCTAGCCTATAAAAGGAGGGGTAGGGGTACTATTCAATGGGAGGAAAATCATAGCAAAGGAACTCTGCCAAATTGCCAAGCCAGTTTTGTCCCAACCCTTTAGCCTTGCCTCAAGCTTTAGGAGAAACTCAAGAAGCA
>WSFP011345479.1:0-36331 GCA_009831015.1 Picea engelmannii | reverse complement strand
AAGCACATAGAGATCTGCTATCATTTCATCCGTGACATGGTACAGAGAGGAGCCTTGAAGCTCTAGTACATTAGCATGGATGAACATGTTGCTGACATGTTGACTAAGCCTCTATCTCGTGTAAAGTTTGAACACTTTCTAGATAAGCTTGGTATAGTCCGAAAGGACCCTCCTTGAAAGGGGGAGTATATATATTCCTTGCTTCTGACCTCGCTCTTAGACATAAAGCAAGATGAGTCATGCTTCTGACCTCACTGTTAGACGTAAAGCATGACGCTGTGTGATCCCATCTCCTGACCTCGCTATTAGACGTAAAGCAAGATGAGTCATGCTTCTGACCTTGCCGTTAGATGTAAAGCATGACGATGTGTGTTCCTTGCTTCTGACTTCACTGTTAGACGTAAAGCAAGATGAGTCATGCTTCGGACCTCGCTGTTAGACGTAAAGCATGACACTGTGTGATCCTTTCTTCTGACCTCACTGTTAGACGTAAAGCAAGATGAGTCATGCTTCTAACCTCGTTGTTAGACGTAAATCATGATGTCATTGATTCCTTGCTTCTGACCTAGTTGTTAGACGTAAAGCAAGATGATTCCTCGCTTATGACCTCATTGTTAGACGTAAAGCGAGATGTTTATGTGTTCCTTGCTTCTGACCTCGTTGTTAGACGTAAAGCAATATTAGTCATGCTTCTGACCTAGTTGTTAGATGTAAATCATGACGTTGTGATTCCTTGCTTCTGACCCAGTTGTTAGATGTAAAGCGAGATGATGATATTCCTTGCTTCTGACCTAGTTGTTAGACGTAAAGAAAGATGTGACTGACACTGAGCTACCAGCGTAACCGCTGTGACATTGAGCTAGTGTAGTACTGTGATGTGCCAGCCTAGTGCTGTGATGAGGTATCCTTTAATTTATACATATTGATGCAGATGATGATGGCATTCTTTCGAGAATGATGATGCTACCGATGACTCGTAAATGTGCTAGCCAATGTTTCAAGATGATATTGACGATACTGTCCTCCTGATGCCACTTATGATACAGACCTCTCTCGCCTGATGCTGATGAAGAATACCCTTCTTGTTAAGGGGGAGTGTTTAAATAATGTAACTGCGAAGAGAATTCTTATTATTATTGTTATTTTATTATTAAGATTAATCCCCATTGTGGATTAATCATGTCGGTAATTGTATAAGGACCAAATCCCCTTTTGCGGATTGGTCATCAGAAAATTATAAAGGGCATGATAAGAAGTCAACCCAAACAGTTATTATTGAAGACCCATAATTAATTAAAGGTGGGTTTACCCACCCAGAGTGAGAGGTCGGCCCTGCTAGTGAAACCCTTTCACACGTGCCAGTCTTGTATAAATAAGAGGCTAGCGCCTCACTTCAAACACACAACTCACTTGCTCATTCTCTTATGAGGCAAGATGCAATTACCATTTGGAGAGAGGGAGAAGAGTGGCGCATCTCTTGGGGAGGACTATATGTATTGGTTTGAGTTATCTCTTGAACATTGTATAAGCTATTTATGATAAGGAAGTTTTTGCTGGGTTTTCTTCCTCTAGAGGGTTTCCCAGGATAAATGATGTGTCTCTTGTGAATGTGTATTTCTCAGTGATCTTGTTCTTATGATTCTCTTATCTATTGAAATGAAAAGAACTATAATAATGGCATAAACATTAACAGTTTGTGCGCAAGTTTGGAGAAGAAGCTGCTGTTGCAGTTGCTGCAGCTAGCAGATTATGTTTTGGATGTTTTGGCTTGGACTATCTCTTGGTTATGGCTTGCACTATCTGATAAGATCTTGTTTGGTGTGCTATCCTTGGATAAAGGTGCACTACCCTTTGTTTGTCTATATAGCCTAGGGTTTTGTTCCGGAGTGATTATCTGTCAAAGTTAAGGTGCTCGGAGGGTGGCTTCGGCCTATGTTTGGGTGACAATAGTGATATTGTCTATGGTAAAACAAGAACATCCATCATATTCTAATAGGTTATGGGCCCACACCTCCTTCATTTAGTCTAACCACTGGAAGGGAGCATAGCCTTAAGGATATTAAGCTCGTTGAAGAACTGTTGCTAGGGTTTCTAGCAGGAGCAGCCACCAAAGCACTGCCGCTAGGTTTACTAGCAGGTGTAGTTGTAGAAACCCTAACCCTCTCGTTGAGGAATCTTAAGTGAAGGTATTGACATAATTTCTAGATAGACCAGTGCGCCCTAGCCTAACGTATATCCTGGTACTCTTAGCAAGCCAAGACGTCAAGTTTGAGTTTTTGGTCAAATCTAGGGTTGACCAAGTCAAAACATCCATGACTTACTCTATGAAGTCAAAAAACAAGTTAGATGGAGATTCTAACTTTAGAGTGTGGAAGACAAGGATTTTCCTCATCCTTGCCAAGAATAAAGTGCTGTATATCGTAAAAGGAAAGATGGTGGAACTAGAGTTTGAAGAAGGAAAAGAGAAGGAACAACAGAACGTAGCAGTCATGGAGAAGTTCAAAGACAGTGACATCAATGCCATGAGTATTATAGTGGACTCTATAAAAGAACACTTGATGCCCTACATATCCCATCTTGACTCATCGAAGAAGATGTATGATGCCCTAACAAACCTCTTCTCTATTAGAAACATTGGACAAGTAATGAGTCTGAAGAATGAACTCCGTGACATGAAGATGAATGATCATGACATCATAACATCATACTTTGTAAGAATATCTTAGTTAAGAGATCAACTAAAATCCATTGAAGAGATAACTTCAGAGAAGGAATTGGTAAACATAGTACTCAATGGTCTTCCCAAGACATGGGATGTATTTTTTGCAAGCATGAACACAAGGAAGGAGTATCCTACATTTGAAGAACTTTGGACTTGCTGTGCTCAAGAAGAATCAAGGATTAGTGCAAAAGAGAAACCCTAAAAGAAGTACAATGATCAAGACTTCACAACAAGATTCAAGAATTTCAGGAACACAAGGAAGTTTGGTTCAAGGAAGAAGCCAAATCAAGAGAAAGATATGTCAGAGATACACTGCTTCAACTATCGAAAGTATGGTCACTACAAGAATCATTGTCCTGAGCTAAAGAAAAGGAAGGAGACACACAAAGCATCAGTTTCCAAAGAAAAGGAACCTACAAATAAGACTAATTAGGACGAAAAAGACTTCTTCTTCTGAAACAAGGTAGCAATACTCTTCATAGTTCTTGTATATACCATGTTTTTCTGTACATATCTTGAAAATCTATTTTATAGAAGAAAATATGTTCCAAGAGAAGAACAACAAGATTTCTATCACTACGAATACAAGACAATGCAATACACATGTAAGGATGAAGTACATCAACAAACCTTGGTAACAATTGATGTGGAAGTTATTACAAAAGTAACAGCTGCAAGATAAGCAGAAATCAACAATCAAGAGGAAATTAGAGTAAGACTTATGACACTTTGTAGAAGGCAATAAGGATGTAGACGAAAGTGTGGATTATGTTAGATGGAGGGAGCCAATTATATACTTGCAAAATAAAAACATGCACTCATACATGAAGCAAGGATTATGAGGGATCTAATCCTATGATCCATTGAAGATGATGAAGTATATATCCATGGTAGCATCCATGAATAACAATACGTGTTCAGTTTGACTTTAGAAGAAGCCTTCTTCAAAAAGAAGCCTAAAAGTATCCTTGGTTGTCCATCCACATCCGTGATTCTATGATTAAAGAAATAAGTGAAATCTTTTGGGCATGGAATCTATAAGAAACATGAGGAAGAACATGAAGATTCCAAGAAAGAAAGAAAAGACATAACAACCAGTCATTGTATTGAGAATCACAAGATTACCAGCCTGATATGAACTCACCAAAAAGAAATCAAGTAGAGGAAAGGAAAAGTGTGATGAAGAACAATGTATGGAAGACTTATGGATGCAATCATTGTGAGATCTTGAACTAGAAGTTATCCCAGATGGAGGGAGAAAACCATGATGATTGTTTCCTCCAAGTAAACTAGACTTGCCTCTACATGAGCCAGTATATCATTCACAATATCCATGGGTTGGAGTTTACATGTAGAGAAACCTCAAGGATTTGAGGTATACCAGAAAGAGACCCTTGTATGCAGATGGAAGAAGACAACTTGGTGAAGAACCTCCAATGCACAATAGAAGCGTGGTGAAGACTTTCTATATTAGAGAGATTGTATCAGAATAGTTTCTCCGAAGCTCAGAATGATGGATTGATAATCCATGAAAAACTCTCATTATGGTAGACGAAGTACCACCTAGATATGTTCCAGTATGACCATTGCCACGATGTTATGAGCTAGTAGGAAACCAAGAGGAATCCAATAATGATATACTATATTGATCAGAGCTAGATGAATCCTTCAGAGAAAACAAGTGTTCCAGAAAGATTGAAGTACATTTGAGATCAATCATTACATTCTCTGTGATGAAGTCCATAAAAGAGAAGTGGTTCTCCAATATACATATCTCCATAGATGATCAAATAAGCATACATTTTGGTAAATCCTATGTCCAAAGTGAAAGAGTTTGCGTACTCAAGCTGGAGCTCGTGGAGACGACTTACCTATTAAAAAGGAAGAGATGACTCCCAGGTTGGGAGGGAGTGCTGATGTGTTATTGATTTATAGAAAATCATCTTTCAGTTCAAAAAATGGTCCAGGATGAGCAGTTCCTTTCCAGTTCAGAGAGTGGTTTGAAATTTCTGACGGACAAGCATTTTCTAGTTCGAAAAATGGTCCAGATCAAACAGTCATTTTCGTAATGAAAATGGTTCAATGGATTGCTGATGTACCATAGACAATGATTTCCCATTGTGGTTAACATGGGGAATGGTCTAGGACAATCTCTCTTCTTGATGGTTAATCAAGAAGACTGGTCCGCCTCGCCGAACAATCATTCTTTTGAGGATCAAAGTTGTGAGAAGATTCGAAGAATGGTCTGTTTTGGAGGTTGGTGTAGGACATTCATTTCCTTTGGAAATGGTCCAGTCAGTCATTCCTTAGGGAAAACTCATTCTCTCTAGGTTTCACTTTGTTTAGTTCCGGAGGAATGGCCCAGGGTGGGGAATGGTCCAGGTTCAACAATCATGGACAAAATTCCTTAGGGCAGACTCATTCTCTCCAGGTTGCACTTTGTCTAGGACGGTCTCTCTTCTTGACAGTCACTCTCAGTAGTGTTCAAGAATATTGGTCCACCTCGCCAAAATCATTCTCTCTAGGTTGCACTTTGTTTAGTGCCAGAGGAATAGCCCAAATAGGTGAATGGTCCAGGTTCAACAATCAGAGACAGGCATTCCCTAGGGCAGACTCATTCTCTCTAGGTTTCACTTTGTTTAGTGTCAGAGGAATGGCCCAGATAGATGAGTGGTCCAAGCTTAGAAATCATGACAGTTATTCTTCCTTGCTCGAGAAGACTAGTCCAGATAGCTCATCATTGATGTTTGACTTTATGAGGGAATATACTCTTCCAGATCTCATAGATGTGAGTAGAAGAATGGCTCAGATAATTCAGTTTATATCATAAAAATGTTTTCTGTGTAGGTTGATATCAAATGATTGTTATGGAGACTATATATCTCTAGACAATAGATGCATGCTACTGTGGTGGATGCGTTCCACTGATTATGATTATATGTCATTGATCAAGTATATGTGTGCTACTTGGTGTGGTAGTGTACCACTGGATTGTGGTTGTGTACTACTATGAATAGACACAATTGTGTTCTATTGAATGATATTGTTCTGATTGCCTTGAAGACTATCGGTAGTGTTGGAAATGATTATCAACTAGATGGATGATCAATGGACAGAGATTTCCCAGATGGAAAATGGTCCAGGACATTTACTTTTCTAGGACATATGTCTGAATATGAAGAATGGTTGTTGTGTCACTCTATGGAGTGAGTGAATTATCCAACATCATGTCTGATTACTTAGATGAAGTATGGTTTCGAGAGATGATGCAACTAACGACATTGATAGTGATGATGGCGTTCATGATCTAGTCATGAGATAGTCTATACGACTATGTTGATGCTACCGGGTAAATGGTATGTTTGTTCTCAATATCATTACCTTCAATACCTCCCTAGCTAGGAGGGAGTGTTGATATTATGGTAGCTGCAGGAAGTATTTACCTCCACGTGTAAACCTAACGAGAATAGAATATTCTGGGAAGAAATAAGAAACCCTAATGAGTTGGCTAATAACCCTAGAAGACAAGTCGGCTCAAGAGGATAATTGGTATTAGGTTATTATCCTACAAGAGAAGAAGTCATCCAAAAGAAATATTATATACTAAGTAAATAGGCACCCAAAATGAGAAGTCGGCCCAGACAGTTAGCCAGAATTAGTATAAATACAGGAAACCAGTCTTCATTTTGGCATAAATTTCTTAGAACTGTAGAGATCACTTGTGTGCACTGCATTTAGCCAGTTTGTGCGCAAGTTTGGAGAAGAAGCTTCCATTGCACCATTATCCTTCTTTCCGTCCACCATGTGAGGCCACTTGAGCTAGCGAGAGAAGTCTTCACTAGGCTTGGTTAATTTGAGGCCCAAATCCATGTACCTTGACTTCATCATGAACATGCACAAAAAAAAATAAAGATCATATTTCTCTGATACCATTGATCCAAATTATGTTGAGAATGAAATGAATATATAAAACACAAGTGAAATAATACAAAATATTGCAAAGAGCACAATAACACAATGGAACTCAAACTCTATTAATGAATGAAATAGTGAAAACATTGAAATATGCAAAGCAATACAAACTGGTTAGAATGGTGGTAACTTATCTATGAGAAGACTCGATTAGTTTTCTATGCTCATTCAAAAAAATTCCATCGCAAGAGGTTGAAACTATGTTTTAACATAAAGTCTAGAAATCTAAAAAGCAAAAACTCTAAGATCCAAACCCTAACACTAGGAGGCAAGGTAGAAAAAGGAGTGTAGGTATTGAGGATCCTAGGTGATAGTTGTAAATGTGTTGAACCTGCATAGAATAGATATAGCTAGGAATTTACATACATAGTTGCAAAGAAAATAGAACAAAAGAGAAGCATGAGAGAAAGAATGGAAGAATTCTCATTAACCAAATGAATGAATGATAATTTACACATGATATACTATGTATAAATCAACCAATGCGCATTGGAGGAGAAGACAACGCACCATATTGGTGGTCTAGAGTGATATGGACACACACCAACAATTATGGTAGTAAACAACCATCTAGTCTAGTCTCTCAGGCAGTTACGGGAGTGGACTGCCACCTAGCTGAGTTAACTAGTCTTTCAGTCTTTAGTTAACTAACTGAAATAGAGTGAAGTGAGGAGGAGATCAAGGAATCATGGGTAATGCGTTAGTCAAGTGATGATCCCAAGGACAATCCACATTAGCTGGTGATGATCTCGATGCTGCATGGTGATAATCCCAATGCAGCATCTAGACTCCACTCAACCGATTAAACTGAAGTGAAAACTGAAAAGAATATTCTCGCTAGAGGAATATTATTCCTAAAATATAGGAGACTGAATAATGACTAATAAGCATAGGAAAAACCTTAGGAAAAAGAAATCCTAGGTGTATGAAGTAACTCCAACACCTCCCTTGAACATCATTGTGGTAAAAATAAAGAATGGGTCCCAACAATGAGGTCATGTTCGGTACCCAAATACAAAAAATACAATGAAATAATCAAGAAAAGAGGGAAAACCTCATGGGAAACCCCCCCCTCAAAGTATAATGCATGTAGAAAGAAGAACTTACAGTTTCTAGGCAACTGTGTCCTTCACTCCAAGATGACTTCGCATAGAATGGAACTTCTGCTCAGTGAAGGTCTTGGTGAAGATGTCTCCAATCTATTTTGTTGAAGGAAAAAACTGAAGGTCGATGATCCCCTTGTGTACTAAGTCTCATATGTAGTGCATGTGGATCTTGATGTGCTTCATCCACTACCCGTGAACTAGATCTATGCAGAAATTCAGAGTGCTCTGTTTGTCACACAAGATGACGATCGACAGATGAAACTGAATGCCCAAATCAGTGAGAAAATGCTGTAGCCACATAGATTAAATGGTTATGTTAACTACCCCTCTGTACTATGCCTCGGCTAAAGATAGAGAAATAACATACTGCTTCTTTCTCGACCAATAGATAGGCCCAAAACCAAGACTAAGTGAGTTACCATATGTGGACTTATGATCATTGCTATCGCCAACAGAGTCAGAATCAATGAACCCGATAAGTTCCAATGTAGAGTCTACTGAATAGTGAATCCCAAAGGTGATGGTTCCTTGTATGTATCAAAGGATACACTTTGTAGCCTTCCAATGTAGCTCATGCAACTCCTTCATGAACATGGAGACTTCTCCAACTGCATGGGAGAGGTTTGGTTTGGAGTGTGTGAGATACAACAAGATCCCCACTAGCTATCTATACAATGTGCCGTGTGAGTAGAAATGAATCAATTGTCCTAAGAATGTAAACATTCAGGTCTGATTTACAATGTACAAATTTCTGTGACAACAGGTAGGAGTCCATCTTGGAATACCATGCCCTCAGAGCCTGCTTGAGGCCATAAAGAGATTTCTTCATTCGACAGAAAAAATATGAATCATGCATAAATACCTTGGGCTGATCCATATAGATATCCTCAGAGAGATCGTCGTGAATAAATGCATTATTCATGTCCATATAATGGGCTTCCCATCCCTTGGCTGCCACAATGGAAAATTCTAAACGTATGGAATCCATCTTTGCTAATGGAGCCAAGCTCTCATCATAGTCAATGCCATGCACTTGCTGAAATCCTTTAGAAACAAGCCTGGATTTGTATCTACTAATATGTCCATCCACTGTGCTTTTGGTCCTGTAGACCCATCTGCAACTGACAAGTTTCCTTCCTGAAGAAAGGGGAACCAAATCCCAAGTCTGGTTCTCGAGGAGGGGGTTTTACTCCTCCTGCATGGCATATTCCCAAAAGGGATTTCCAATAGCCTCGCCATAATACTGTGGATCTGAAGATTGAACCAAGAAAATATGTCTGTGTGGAAAGGATTCAGTGTCAGTGAGTGAAAAAGGAGGCTCCTCAAAATCATATCGATTCCTCCTAGTATCAGCTGGATCCCCAACAATATCCCCTACATCCTAAAGAGTAGTCTGAGCCCACTTGGGCCTCGATTTTGGCTCTACATATGCATGTGCATGCACTAAATTTGCATCTGACTATACTGAATCTATATTTGGATCATCTGAATCCTATGAATCAGAACTCTCATCGGAAGAAGAGTCAACATGTTCATGCTCACCATCTCTGACAGGTGGAATAACAAAGGTGTTTGTATGCGGCTGTTGAGGTACATGCGAGACACTTTCCTTGAATTGGAGATTTTGCTAAATGATGAGCCCATATAAGGAAAGATCAATAATTCTGTATCCCTTCACACCATGGTTATCCAACAAAGATACAATCCGTGATCTATGGATCAAGTGCCTTCCTCTTTTTAGAGGGAATCCATGCCCATGCAGGTGAACCAAAAATAAAAAAGTGGGTCACTTCTGGTTTGAGGCCGCTCCAAGCTTCGTAGGGGGTATTATCCTTGACAAATATATGGGGAGATATATTTTGGATGTAGGTTGCACAATTAAGTGCTTCGACCCATAATCTCTGTGGAAGTGACTTTGCATGTAGCATCAAGATGCCATCTCTTTTATATATCTATTTTTCCACTCAACAACTTCATTTTGTTGTGGAGTATAGGGAACCATGTGCTGCAACTGAATCCCTTCCTCATGAAAAAGATTCTAGATCTCATGGTTGATGTACTCTCCCCTATTATCAGTTCAGAGGATTTTGATTTTCTTTCTTGACTGTGTCTCAACAAGGGCTTTGAAATCTTTGAGGTGTTGAAAGACCTCTGATTTTTTCCTGAGAAAGAAAATCCATGTGAAGTGTGAGAAATAATCAACAAAAATGAACACGTACCTTGATTTTATGATTGATGGATGTGGAAAAGGGCCCATGAGGTCACTATGGATTAGATCTAAAGGAGACTAAACTCTCTGAGTCTTTCCTTTGTCGAATTTCTCTTGAGGGTATTTTCCAAGAACACATCCCTCACAAATTCCTTTGGAGAAGTGAATATTGGGTAGACCATCAACAATTCCATGCTTGATAATATGTTGCATATATATGAAATTTAAATGCTCTAACCTTTCGTTCCATATTCTATTGCTTTCATCAGCATGGGTAAGCAGTAATGCATAATCTGGTTCAATAAATTTAGAAAATATGTAGAGTCTAGATTGATGATTTACCTCACTGGTAGCAAACCTGAAATTGGTTTGCATGTCATAGATAGCCACTGCATCGGGTGTGAATATGAATCTCTTTTTTATGCCAGAGTTAGTCATCTGATACACAGAGAGAATATTGACAGAAAGTTTGGGAACGTGCAACACATTCTCAAAGCTTCCATTTGTGAGTTCAATCCTTCCTTTGCCGATGACCTCGACTAGAGAGTTGCCCCCCATCAGAATAGGAGGAACTTTGCATGCATCCAATGAAGAATAGACCTCTTTTGTGGCATCCATGTGGTGTGATGATCCTAAATCTATGATCCAAGAATCGAGAGAGGAGTTGATGGAAATCAAAGCATGGTTACAATTGCCTTGGTATTCTAATCTTTTGGATTCTTCTTCTTAGCACCCTCTGGGATGCGATCTCCAAGGTTTTTTTGATGAAGTATTTGGGTCATTAGATCCATCTGTTTCTGCATACATGAATATTTTGGATGGAATCCTTTATGGAAGTAAGAGAATTTCTCCCCTTTATTCCCTTTCCACCTTTGGATTCAGAGGCATCGTTGAAGGGTTTTGAGTACCCTTCCTTCTTTGTATTTTCATGTGCTTTCGTTTTGTATTTATCTTTAGATTTATGATATTGATGACCGCTTCCATCTTGCACAGTAAGTGCATGTGCCTTTGGGCCTTTGATTTTTCCCATGTTCATGAGCTTGCTCCGTTCTTGTGTTAGAGACTTGATAAAGTCCTCAAGAGAGGGCATCTTCCAGGTAGATCCAGATGCAAATATAATGGAATGAAATGTGGATACAAACACTGAGTATTATGGACCAAGTTTTGAGAGAATGGTGAGAACCATTTGTTTCTCCTCCTTATATTTATCAACCCCATAAGCTTTGAGTTGCGACAACAAATCCTTATATTTGGTAAAGAAATATTGGATATTGTCGAAGATTTTTGGATCCAATGTGATCAATTACACCTCAAGCATGTTTCCCCTCATCTCATCATGTTTTCCAAAAATCCCTTTCATTGTGGTCTAGGATTCATTGGGGGTTTTATAGGAGGATATGTGAAAGAGAAGATAAGGAGAAATGAGACTGCATATTGTTCCGAATGCTTCATCCATTCAATTTAGATAATTGGATTTTTTTATGGCCGATCTTGGTTCTGTATCTGTGTTCATGGTTAACCTATACAATCCTCTGCTTTGAAGATGCACTATCATGTTCTCCTTCCATGCAAAGAAATTGTATGGCGTAAGAATGAATTCTTTTGAAAACCATTTTTTCGCTATCTTCAATCTTCGGTACCTGGAAAAATAATTTGGTGTGTCTTTTCCATAGCAGTCTGTCGGATCTGATACCATGTAAATGTGTTGAACCTGCATAGAATATATCTAATTGGGAATTGAGATACACAGTTGCAGATAAAATAGAAGAAAAGTGAAGCATGAGAGAAAGAATGGAGGAATTCTCATTAACCAAATGAATGAATGATAATTTACACATGATATACTCTGTATAACTCAACCAATGTGTACTAGAGGAGAATCCAATGTGCCATAGTGGTTGTCTAGAGTGATATGGACACACACCAAAATTTACGGGAGTAAACTGCCACCTAGTTTAGTCTCTCGGGTAGTTACGGGAGTGAACTGCCACCTAGCTGAGTTAACTAGTCTATCAATATTTAGTTAACTGAATGAAACATAGTGAAGTGACGAGGAGTTCAGGGAATCATGGCTAATGTGCTAGTAGTGTGATGATCACAAGGACAATTCACATTAGCTGGTGATAATCCTAATGCTGCATGGTGATAATTCCAATGTAGCATCTAGACTCTACTCAACTGATCAAACTGAAGTGAAAACTACAGAGAATATTCTCCCTAGAGGAATATTCTTCCTAAAATATAGGAGTCTGAATAATGACTAATAAACATAGGAAAAACCTTAGTAAAAATAAATCCTAGGTGTGTGTGAAGTAACTCCAACAATAGTCAACTTGTCGAGGCCATATGAACTTTGTTTGTGCACTTATTAGATCATTACAAAGCTTATTCTGAGCTCTATGTGTTTAGCCAAATCTAAGATTGTCAAATTGTGCCAATATCCAAAAATGCATAGGAAGTTCGAAAAAAATGCACTAGAATTTTAGGATGTACAAAACTATTGTAAAGCTGACAAGGTGTAAGACCATTGCCAAGTCGGTGACAATTTTGGGTGGCCACTTGTATCCCTATGGATCAGTCACATTACCAAGTTTCAATTTTTAATTCTTAACATATGATTCACATTGCCACACTAACAAGTACTAATATCTTCAAGTCTTAAACACAAAGTTATATTACACATTGTCATACTAGTGGGGGCCAATGTCAAGTTTTAACATATAAACCTACATGTACCAATGTTTTCAAATCTTAACAAATAAACTTATACTATAAATTGTCACGTTGCATGGACCATTATTTCAAATTTTTGTGAAGAGTGATTTTCTAGTGGATGAATCATAATAGGATCTCTTTGATGTGTGACTTCTTGAGTTTTTTAAGGATAAATTCTTTCTCGAGAAAACAATTTTGTAAAACAAGAAGAGTGCATCTCAAAATATGTGTTTGTTTTGTTTTTGCGTGGGTACTTCTAAGCACATGTAATCTTATCGCTCCATTGAAACTCATTGTTCAAGTTATTTTATTATGTGTTCAAAACATAAAGCCAACTGTATTTTCTTGCATTTGACATTTTTATCAATACCCATGGTGCTCATTAGTTCACATGTAGTAGGTGGTTGGAGCATCTATCAAGTAAGGTTTCCGAGTCCACTTTCACCTCCTAAATGCATTAAACATGATATGTATAGTTGCTCAAGTTTACAAGATTATTAATAGTTACACTACCTTTTATCATCTTTTATCGTTATGCTATGATCCCCTTAAAGTTTGAATCTTGTGAAAAACCAATCATTTTCAGGCACCTCCATGGATATGAAATTAAACAGACTCTCTTTTATTCTAACTAGATTTGTTGAAAATTTAAAACTACTTATGTAACTCTAGGTTTTGCATTTTGTAAATAATATAAGGTGTACAAGTCTCATGTGGGTAGTATGATTTGCTTTTCATCCAGGGTAATTATATCAATAAATTTAGAATAAAGAGTAGGGAAGCTCCAACATTTTAGATGCGGTAAGAATTTTGATTTAGTATTGGTAAGAATGAGGAAAACCAATGATCAACATACAACACATCATTTAACTACAAAGTTTTGTATAGTGAAAAAAGAATGTGATTTGTCACTTTTAAAAGTCAATAAATGATTAATAATACAAAGTTTTGTATAGTGAAAAAATAATGTGATTTGTCACTTTTAAAAGTCAATAAATGATTAATAATTTGTAGAAGAAAAAATAAATGAAGCATACTACTTGATGACATTTGTAAATCATCATTTAATGACATGAAAAAATGTTGCTCATTGATGTACTTTTTCACCTATGAAAAAAATGTAAATTGCCACTTTGAAACATTGTTTAAAGATAAATTCTCATGATGAATGTTTAAAATTCACCTAAAATTTGAACAATACAAGTCTTGAGCATTATTATAGATGTCACATTTTGGGCCAATGTACTAGTGAGTGCATAAAGATGAATGGTCCTAATTATCAACAAAATTTTAACTTAATTGGGTTGTCTATATACTTTTTATTGAATATCACCACAATATCAATATCTAACATGTTTTTAGGCTTCACCAAATTATCATTTTTCACCATGTTGGGGAATGAAATGGAACATGATATGAAACATATAATACAATACTGCAGATAATTGAAGATGGATAAGAAATTTCAAATAACAGAGGTGGTGTCTAAAGACACCATTACAACACTTAAGAACAACATACTGTGATTAGAACATCACATTACATATTGCACATCTTCATATATTGTGCAATCTCAAATCACCTTCACATTGTGCTAATGACCCAAGAGGTCTTGTTTTATAGTCTCAAGATCTAACCGACTCCCACAAAATCCGAAAGATATTGTCCACATACAACCATTGGTGGTTATAGTTGATTCCACAAAATATGCTCTGTCAATTCAGCTCGATAGGACTCAATTCGATCGAGTATTTGTCTAATTCATAATCGATTGTAAGGATGGTTGATCCATTGCTCGATTGTCTTCGACTGCTGGTCGACTGTCCGATCGACATGCACATTGACTACTCGACCAACTGGTGTGGTGTGCTGGTCGATCGCTTGATTGACTATGTCCATATGTAGGTCAATCTCTCGATCGAATGAACCCATAAGATGTCCGATGAACCATCAATGCTTGATGTTCCAACACCTCCCTATCATCACAAAGATATGAAGGTTTAGGAGGTGAAATTACATTACTGGAACACCCCCCCATAATTGTAGCTTCCCAAAGCCCAAGAAAAGTACAGAGCTTGATAAATATGACTTCAACTAAAGGTTTGGTGAAGATACCAACAAATTGATATTCAATATGACAATATTCAAGAGAAGCAATGCCATCATGAACCAACTGTCGCAAATAGTGAGCATGGAGCTCATCATGCTTCGTCATATTGTAAGAAACAAGATTTTCAGCAACCTATATGACACTTTATTATCAAAAAATATTGTAGTAGAGGTCTGAAATCGAAATCCAAGATCGCCCAAAAGTTTACGAATCCAAACTTCTTCAGTACCTGCTTGAACAATGCCACAATATTCTACTTCTATAGTTGATAGAGATACTACCTTCTATTTCTTTCATGACCACACCAAAGGTCCAATACTGTAGCAAAACACATACCCAAAATTGGACTTCTGGTAATCTTTGTTTCCAGCCCAGGTGAAGCCGACTAGCGAATCTGAACTATGACAACATTTCATACCAAAATTAGTGGTACCCTTCAGATATCGAACAATGCATTTGATTGCTTTCCAGTGGCTTTCTCTGGGATCCTGCATGAATCGATAAAATACACTAACAACAAAGGATATATCAAGTTGGCTATGAGTAAGATTAATAAATTTTCCAACCAATTGTTGATAGAGTGTAGCATTGAAAATAGGTGTTTGAAAGGTTTTAGTAAGCTTCACTCCAGAATGAAAAGGAATGGCACAAGGCTTGCAATTATCCATCTTAAAATGTGTCTATATATCCAGGACATATTTAGACTGAGAAATAAAAAAACCATCACATAGTGGTGATACTTGAAGACCCAAAAAATAATGCAGAGTGCCAAGATTTGTCATATCAAATGAGTCAACACATTGCTTCTTCAATCTAAAGCTAAGAGCATTAGTATTTCCAGTTATGATTAAGTCATCAACATATACAACAACAATCAGAGTGTCTCCGGAGGAGTGGAGAACATATAGACTATGATCAGATTCACACCGTTTGAATCCTATCGTAAGAAAGAAACTGCCAACCTTAGCATACTAGGCTCAGGGAGCCTACTTCAAACCATAAAGTGAATTCTTGAGTCAACATACCAAATTGGAATATGTTACAAATCTAGGTGGTTGTTCCATGTAAATTTTTTCAGATAGGTCTCCATGAAGAAAGGCACCCTTCACATGCATTTGATGAATATGCCATCCAAAATGAGCATCAAGGGAAAGAGTCAATCAAACAAACTTCATTTTTTCAATGGGGGAAAAGGTTTCAGTTTAGTCAATGCCTTCTTGTTGAGAAAATCCCTTCGAGACGAGGCATGATTTATGTCGCTCAACAACATCGTTAGAGGTGAATTTGGTGCTATAGACCCATTGACAATTTACAACATTCTTTTCATGAGGTCGAGGAACCAAGTCCCAGGTTTATTATTCAATAAGGAATCAATCTCATTCTTCATGGCCTATTCCCATTTAGATTGTCCTTCAACATCGGAGTAGGTAACAAGATTATAGGTTTCAAGGATGTGAGTCATAAGGGTAACACTGGAATGTTGCTTCTAACTTCGACTCTGTCGTTCACATGATGCATCTCCAACATTATCTCCAATGAATTCAATTGTCTTGGAATCATAGTGGGGTAGATAGGAAATATATGAACTATAGTTCACTTCAGTAGGTTGATCAGAAGCCAGAGGTTCTATAGTTGGTGGACCAGTCTAAACAAAAGATGTTAGACTAGTCAACTCGGATATCGACGGTCGAGTCGAATCAGGAAGAAAGTTCAAAAGACTAATTGAAGGATTGAAGAGAGGAGTAGGAGAGCCAGTGTTCGAGACAACATTAATGGGAGAATCCTACAACAATCCAGAGGAGGCATTCAAAAAATTGACTCTTGAAGACTTCTCATCAAAATAAATATTACATTGGATAATAATATGTCGTCGGATAGGATCAAATAGTCGATAGGATTTCAACTCTTCAGCGTATCCCATCATGATGCAAGAACGAATCTTTGCATCCAATTTATTTCGATAATCATCTGGAATGTGGGCCCAGGAAACACATCTGGACACACAAAGGTGCCCAAAAGAAGGTTTTTTTCCATACCATCGTTTGATAGGAGTCATGGAAGGAACAAATCGAGTCTAGATGCGATTGGGAAGATAATTGGCACAATACACTGCTTTAGCTCATAACCAAGGAGGCAAGTCTTTATCCTACAAAAAAATATAGCCATTTCGAATAATGTCCAATTCTTGCATTCTGAAACTCCATTCTGTTGAGGTGTGTGAGGAACCGACCTATTCTAGTCAATATCATATCAAAGTAGGTATTCTTCAAAGGGTCGATTGACATACTCACCACCATTTTCTGATCTCAAGCACTTAATGGGTCAACCACATTTCTTTTCAGCAAAGGCCCAAAATTCTTTAAACTTCTCAAAGACAATATTTTTATTCTTCAGGAAAAAGACCCATGTGAAATGAGAGAAACCATCAATGAAAGCAAAAATGTACCTTGCACCTTCTAGTGAAGGTAAGTTGATAGAAAAAACATCATTGTGAACTATTTCCATTAGGTTATGTGCTCACCATGCTTGTCCAGAGTCAAAATTCACTTGATGATGCTTCCCAAGTACGCAACCCTTACATACATATTCAAGGGGAAACACCTTTGGTAAACCAACAGCCATGTTCTGAGTTGCCGGTGCCTGTAGAATTTGCAAATTTAGATGTTCGGGTCGTTCATTCCAAATTCAAATTCTCTCATCAGTTCAGATTTAGGCCGAGTCGAGTCACGAAACTTGTATAAGTTGTCCATTGGGTCTAGAATCCCATCAATGACAATCAACTTCCCTTTCTTCAAATCTTGAACATAGAACCGATTTGGCTAAAATTCAACAATATTACTAGTCTAAGTCAACCGAGAAACATAAAAAATATTGGCACTGAGATTTGGTACATGATAAATGTTGAATATTTTACCATGTCAACAAGCTACGTCACCCTGACCAACAACATCCAAAGAAAAATTGTTAGCAACATAGATTCTACTTTCTTCGGCTTTATTCAGTCTCATGAATAAAGTGTCATCTTTTTTCCATATGATGAGTGCACATAGAGTCGAAAAGCCATTCATTCAACATAGTATGAGACATCAAGTCTTGAGAAGTCATGACTTGGAAGGTGAAATTATCAGTGGGTCAAAAAAAAATAGACACATCTTCTTCAAGCCTCCAAACCTTATCCTCCAGATTGTCTCACTTCTTGAAGCATTTCTTATCGACATGTCTAGTCTTTCGATAGTACTAACATGTCTTCTTCTTTTGATTTCGTTGTGGTTGTCTCTAGGGTCCTTGTAATGTCCCTTTCTAAATAAGATCTTGAGAGAGGAGGCTTAATGGTCTAAACATCCCTGTTAGACTATATCCAGGGCCAAAAAGGGGTAAACATGGTTACTAGAGGTCATCCCAGTCAAAGGTGTTATAATTGGAAAGTGAAATTGAGCTAAAAGTGGATAAAAGCAATTTTAAGCCAACTTGAGCTAAAAATAGAAAAAATGAGATGAAATTAGAAGTCAACAATGAATTAGGGTTTCAAGAAGCTATAAGAGAAGTTACAACGACCTAATTCAAGATTATGCATATTTTGACTTGTCATTGAGGAGAGAGGCGCATCTCGGGAGAGCTAGCTCAGTGGATTTCAGGAGGAATACACTAGTGGATGATTTTAGTGTTGAGATACACACCCTAATCACCAATGAGATCACATAGGTCTTTCATTAGTATTCAGTAACAGTTCTACAGGATTCAACAGAAGGGGCACACTTGTTCAGGGAGAGGGCACA
This sequence comes from Picea engelmannii, assembly GCA_009831015.1. Taxonomy (NCBI): domain Eukaryota; kingdom Viridiplantae; phylum Streptophyta; class Pinopsida; order Pinales; family Pinaceae; genus Picea; species Picea engelmannii. Next base: position 17,721 of record WSFP011345479.1, on the reverse strand, counting down.
ACTGATGAGGAGGTTCAGTGGATCGACTTGTCCCATATAAAGAGAGTTAAAATATTCCCCTATGAACCATTTGAGAGGTAGGTCATACACATCTTTTGACTGGTTTCTCATCATATTCCTATGGGGGAATCATCATGGACAAATATTCCAGACATTGGGAGTGTGACACTTGGGGAGGACACATTTGAGGTTCTCGAGCGATCATCAGATCAAATCCAGGGAAAATCTTCTGATCCATTTCATAGTAGGCCAGGGAGATTTGCTTGAGACACATCTCAGCTAATTCCGACGGTGGAATCACTAGGGTGAAATTTTCCAGTAGTAGAGGGGCGCATTCCCCCAGGGGGATCCATCAGGTTCCAGACACACCAGCAGAGGGGCCAGTCAGTCACCAGGACTGAGAGGGACAATAGGGTGCATTGTTTGGGACAAATTCTAGACCAATTTGAGAGATCTAGCCACCAGGAAAAAATTTCCGGACTTGCAGCAGTTACCGTGTGAGATGCGATAGCTTGCAGATCATCCATTGATCCCGCAGTGTCATCTATCATCGGGTATTATAATTTTAGTTTTCTTATTGTATTCCAGCTAAGATACCTTTTGTGGTTGATCTAGTCGAGTGATTCATTTTATTATCATCCGCATTTGTCATTGTACTCCAAATATATCATAATATACGATTTATATTCTTTTGTCTCATTTACCATCTGTATACTCAATATGCATGCTACACACACATTAGCGGAGTTTCCCATACTATCCAAGTCAGGAACATTACAGTGGTATCAAAACTATAGTCCTTCCAACCTGTGACTAAAGACGATGAGTGCAACAGAGGACCCAGGGGGGCGTGAGCACATAGGTGACAAAAATGTCACTTACAACAGATGCAAGGAGGGGATACCTAGACGTGATTTCCCCTCTTTTCCTCCCATCTCAATGGAAGAGGAAGAGACATATAGGGAAGAAGAGATAAGGGAAGAGCATGAGGCTAAGCATGAGGCATAGAGGATGTTAGGAGACCAATATGAGAGACCAGAGGGTAGTGGTAAGGCCCCCATGGACCCAGAGGAAACCTTCATGCAGGTACTCAACAATATGGTAGTCAGTTAGCAGGCCATGACTCATTCCTTGGCACAAATGGCTGATCGATTGGCTATAGTGGGCACCCCGAGCACACAAGCCCCACATTCAACACATGGGAACTTAGGGGCAGGTAGTATACCCCAGTATCCTACTCACACATACACCTCTTCAAGTAGGATTCCCATACCATTGTTCCCGAGTTTCTAGAGGGAACCCTCAACAACACCACAATAACTGATAGCACAGAGGCCTCCCACTCATGTGGAGGAAATCATAGAGTACATGAGGGAGTATGTAGCATTGGGCCATGACTTCCATCAAGACATGACCCTGGTCAAGTATTGTGGAATAAAACTCAAGAACTTCCCTAGAGAGCCATAGAGAGGAGGAAAACAATAAAAACAAGGGCATATCATTGATTTCATCTAGAAAGTTGGTAAACTCACCATACCTTCTTTTGACGAATCGTCCAAATGCACCGCCAGAGCTTGGGTACAAAATCTGGACATATACTACAAGCTCAACTAGATGATCGAGATAGAGGCCATCAGTTTCTATACACTACACTCGGAGGGTGAGGCACACGAGTGGTGGCATCATGGATTGGTGACATCGAGACATAGTCACATCACCTCCTAGAGGGAGTTCACAAAGAGACTCATGGATAGGTTTGAAAGGAGGGATCCCGAGATCCAGTTCAAGGATCTAGCCTAGTTGAGACAAACTGGCACAACAGAGGCATTCATCACAGAGTTTTAGTGGGTAGCGGTGGTAGTGACAGATATACTAGATCCCTGGCTGATCATGTTATTCACAGAGGGACACAAAAATCCCTTGAGAACATGGGTGAAGGCATACAAGCCTCACACATTGCAGGATGCCATCTTACGCACTTGAGATTTGATAAACTTAGTGCCAAAGACTAAACCCTTTTCCAAACCCTTTGTACCATAGAAGGAATGAGACATGAAGACATTCCAAAGATAATGGAAGGGAAAGGAGAAGCTGGATGATGAGAGGAGGCGAGATCTTATGAGGAAGAATATTTTCTTTAGCTGGAGAGACCCTTGGGTTCTAGGCCATAGGTGCATGGGAAAGGGAGAGATTAATTATATTGAGGTGGAAACAGATAGTGTGGACACTGAGGAGGAGGAGCATGAAAATGGATCCACTATATTAGAGGAGGAGTTAGCATAGGTGGAGGATCAACCTCCTCCTAGACCACCGACAATGATAGGGACCCACCCACTGATAGTTCCACAACCTCCTGAGTAGGATAACAGATGAAAACTAGCAAAGGGAGGAATCATAATGACCCTTTCTGGTGTTCCCAGGTATGATACCCTCCAGATTAGAGGGACTATTCAGGGACAACAAGAAATTACCCTTATAGATGGTGGGGCCACCCACAAATTAATTGATGCTTCATTGGTATTGAGATAGGCACTTCAGACAAAGGAATTTGAGGGGTTTGATGTTGCAGTAGAAGATGGACATACAATGGAGTGTCTCAAGAGAGTTTTGGACTTGTATATTAAGTTAGGAAACTACAAAATGAGAGACAGATTTGATGTGGTTGATCTATTTGACACATATGTGGTATTGGGAGTCTAGTGGAAGATCACCTTGGGAAAAATCACCACCAATTACTAAACCTTGGAGATGGGGTTTAGAGATAGTGATGGGAAGAGGGTTGTTCTAAGAGGCATGTCAACATGAGCACCCATGATAGTTTTGGCTAAGAGGATGGAGAGGATATTTAGACATGGGGAGGTAGCATATGCCACAAATTGCTTGATCACTACGTGGAAGGATACAGAGGGTCGACAACAGTGTCATACAAAGATGATGGACTTGTTGGGATGACATCAACATGTTTTTGGGTCGATTCCACCAGGGATACCACCTGACAGGGGGTTTGATCACATCATTGAGTTGGAGGAGGGGGCCAAAACTATGATTACACCCCCTATCATCATCCTAGGAGGTTCAAGGATTAGATCGAGAAATAAATTAAGAAATTGCTAGCGATGGGACACATCAAACCTAACAATAGTTCATTTTCTTCTTAAGTTGTCTTAGTTCTGAAGAAGGATGGTACCATGAGGATGTGCATTGATTGCCGAGCCTTGAAGAAGAAAACCATCAAGAACTGATATCCTATCCTTCACATTGACGAGTTGATGGATGAACTTCATGGGGCAGTTTTCTTCTCGAAGATTGATCTATGCTCTGGGTATCATTAGATCAACATCCGAGATTGGGACATAGAGAAGACAAAATTTCGGTGTCACTTTGGACATTTTGAGTTTTCGGTTATGCCATTTTGGCTAACCAATGCACCAACTACATTTCATTCTTGCATGAACCACATATTTAGGGATCAGTTGAGGAAATTAGTCTTGGTTTTCTTCGATGACATCTTGGTCTACAACAAGACATAACAGGATCATATGAGGCACTTGGATGAGGTATTGAGCATCATGAAGGCGCAATCACTATACACCAAAGAGTCCAAGTGTGAGTTTGATTTGACAGAGATACTTTAATTGGGTCACATCATCAATGCACAGGGGGTACTGGTACACCAAGAGAATATTAGGGCCATTCTAGATTGGCCAACGCCCAAGAATGTGATAGAGTTGAGGAGCTTCTTCGAGTTATGAAGCTATTACAGGAAGTTTGTTAGGGTTTTTTCTCAGTTGGGAGAACCACTGAAAGATATCACCAAGCATGGGGCTTTCTTCTGGACTGAGGAGTCACATAAATCCTTTGATCACATGAAGGAAGTCACAGACACATGCCCAATGTTAGCATTACCAGCCTTCACTCTACCATTTGTATTAGAGTGTTATGCATCTGGCGAGGGCATCGAGGTAGTTTCAATGTAGGGAGGACACCCCATTGTGTTTGAGAGTAGGAAGCTCAGTCATACTGAGAGGTTGTACTCCATCTATGACAAGGATATGCTATCAATCATGCATTTCTTGACCAAATTCAGGCAATATTTGGTGGGCAACAAATTCATGGTCAAAACAGATCACAACGACTTGAAGTATTTCCTTGAGCAGAAGGACCTCAGTGAGTGCCAACATAGATGGGTGACAAAGGTACATGCATTCGAATTCGACATATAGTACGTGAAGGGGAAGAAGAAAATTGTGGATGATGCGCTATCTAGGAGGCATGCGACATATTCATTGATGGAGATTTCAACAGATTGGAAATCCAACTTGTTAGTGGAATATTCCATGAACCAGTTTTCTTGCGAAATTGTGGATGGACAGATTCAGGATGACATGTACAAGGTCATTGAAGATGTCATATTCTACAAAGACAAAGTCTACCTGGTACCAGATTTAGGGCTTAAGAAGCAGATCCTCACAATAGTTCATGATTCACCACTAGCAGGCTATCAAAGGTTTTTCAAAACCTACAGGAAGATCAGAGAGAGGTTCTCATGGAAGGGCCTCCAATAAGACATTATGCGATACATTAGTGAGTGTGTGAATTTCCAACAGAACAAGTTAGAGAATATGCTTCCAGCAGGGCTACTTCAACCACTTCCCATTCCAGAGAAGAAATGGGAGAGCATCTCGATGGACTTCATCACAGACCTACCCAAGGTCCAGGGTAAGGAATGCATCTATTTAGTGGTCGACAGATTGACCAAGTTTTCTCACTTATATTCCATACCGACATAGTGCAATGCATTTCATGTAGCCAAGTTATTCTTTAGAGAGGTCTTCAGACTTCATGGGTTGCCGAAGAACATCATTGGCGATAAGGACAATCGGTTTATTGGGAAATTCTGGAGGGATTTATTTATATTTGTGGGGACTGAGTTGACACCAAGAACCAACTATCACCCTCAGACAAATGGGTAGACAGAGATTGTCAAAAAGTGGGTTGAAGGGTATTTACAGAACTATGTGGGTGGACAACAGAGAATATGGGTTAGGTGGCTACATATAGGAGAGAATTGTTACAAGACCACTTTCCAGATGTCCATTGGTATGACACCCTTCTGAGCATTATATGTGTATGATGATCCCACTTTGATAGACTTGGTTTTCGGGGAGCGTAGAGATCCCAATGCCAAGGATTCGATCACAGAGAATCAACATATTCTCAAATTGATAAAAGAGAACCTACAAATAACACATAATCGACAGAAGATGAGTGCGGACAAGCACATGATAGAGCACAACTTTGATGTTGAGGATTTCATTTTATTGAGACTCCAACCTTACAAACAATCATCTCTGAAGAAGAGTGGGGCCGAGAAACTCAAGCCCAGATTTTATGGACCTTACAAGATCATGCACCGGGTAGGTGAGGTTGACTATGAGCTAGAGCTTCCAGAGGGGAGAAATATTCATAACATGTTCCATGTATATTGCCTCAAGAAGGTAGTGGGACAATTCATCAACACATCATAGGAGCTTCCCCCATTGGACGAGGAGGGACATATAGAGTTGGTTCTAGAGGAGGTACTGGAGTTCTAAGAATGGAAACTGAGGAGCATGGTCATCCGCGAGTATTTGATCAGATGGAAAGGGCTTCCCATAGAGGATGCTACTTGGGAGAGCGAGAAAGTGTTGTGACACCCTCGATTGGTATTTCTTGAGGACAAGAAATTTCGGGAAGGGAGGACTGTATTGTCCCTTTCCAAATAGGAGCTCTAGAGAGGAGGCTTAATGGTCTAAACATCCCCATTATACTATAGCCAGGGCCAGAAAGGGGTAAACAAGGTTACTAGAGGTCATCCTAGTCAAAGGTGTTATAATCAGAAAGTGACATTGAGCTAAAAGTGGATAAAAGAAATTTTAAGCCAACTTGAGCTAAAAATAGAACAAATGAGATAAAATTAGAAGTCAACAATGAATTAGGGTTTCAGGAAGCTATAAGAGAAGTGATGCAGGAGCATCGCCAACATCAAGAGAGCGTGGGGCAGGTGCCAACGCATTTTAGCACACGATAAAATTGTTTGAATCTTTTTTGAAGTTGGATGCGCCAAACTTAAATGTAACAATTAAGGGAGGGCATACTTCCATATTGTAAACAGACCTTGAGCATCCCGCTCTCGTCTGTATTAGGTTAAGGAATTTATGTTAGTTAATGTTAGTAGGTAGCTTTGAATTCTCAGATTAGACAGTTTTAGGAGCGAAGAGGGAAAATGGATATAGACACCCTCACTTGTATCATTGTAACATTAGTAAGATGAGCATAGAGAAGAGAGCAAAGAGCTGTAGTTGAAAACACCCATGTATAGAGATTTGAATTAATAGAAAGAGTTTCGATTCAAATTCATGGTGTCGTATTCCTTCTCTGTGTATGCATTATGAATGTCATGCTCATGGATGTTTATTCTCTGTTATGCATTTACTTTTATGTGTGAATGTATGATTTCATAATTAATGTTTGAAATCTGAAGAGAGGGAGAGTGGAGAATGAGTTTCAATTGTTTCTCTATCTGAGTAAGAGTTTTCCTGCAAGGAGTGCAGTGAAATTGTTCGCAAGGTGTGCATTGACAGAAGTCAGAGTTCATCTCTGAAAACTCAGAAGAGATAAAATTATTCTCATTCTCGCAGAAGTGAAAATTAAGCACAGGAGCCATGCAAGGAGTGTGCAGGCTGAGTGAAGTCTCAGGGTTTGCAAACTGAGCGAAATTGTGAAAAATTGCTGTCCCAGGGAGTGTACAGAGTCGAAGGATTCAATACTTGGAAGTATTGGAAAGTTGCCACAAGGAGTGCGTGCAGGAGTCATCTTGAAGACTCAAGCTGTGGAGAAGTTCAAAGGAATTTATGTCTTGAATGTTGGAAGGAGACGCATCAACTTTAGTTTGCTGGCGAACAAGTTTTTGTGAAGATACCGTATTCATTTCGCCAAAATTGTCAAGGAGGAATTTGATGGTCAGAATCCTCCATGGAGGATTCATGAAGTCTCGAAAGCCGTTAGATCTCGCAGAGGAGTAGGGGAGTTACGACAACATTTGTCTAGTGCAAGGTCGGGAAAATCAGACCATAGGATCCGAACCAATGAGGGCCATTGGATCACCCGCGAAATCACATCTCGGGATTTCGAGAGGTGAAGGGTCAAAACCTTTGTAAAAAGACTCGCGAAATAGTGAAAGGCGAAGTCCCGAGGTGGAGAAGAAATATGAGCCATCCATTGGAAGAAGGACACGTGTCACGAGATCACTCGTATCGGGGACTCAGACATTGGAGGTCAGGAAGGGAGGTCATTCAACTTCGCAAGAAGTGAAGTTGAAAAATAATCTAAGCCATCCATTGGAGGAGGACAGGTGGTAGAGATCAGAGAATCTCTTGAACTTGGAGGTTCACCGAGTGAGAGCCCAAAACTTGGGTGCTTGAAGTCACGAGAAGCGATGTCGTGAAATAATCTAAGTCATCCATTGGAGGAGGACAGGTGGCAGAGATCAGAGAATCTCGTGAAATCAGAGGTTCACCGGGTGAGAGCCCAAAAATTGGGTGCTTGAAGTCGCGAGAAGCAAAGTCGTAAAATAATCTAAGCCGTCCGTTGGAGGAGGACAGGTGGCAGAGATCATATAATCTCGTGAACTTGGAGGTTCGCCGGGTGAGAGCCCAAAACTTGGGTGCTTGATGTTGCGATAAGCGAAGCCACAAAGTGTCAAGGTTGCAACTAAGAGACACGTAGAAGAACCGCAAGGTGGGCCTGGGAAGAGGACCGATAGATACATGTCACACATATGGAGGAGTCAACATTCTGTTGACCTCTCGTCTCTCAGGGACTCGGGAGATAAGGGAACGAAAGTTTGAGTCTTCGACTCATGAAGTCGCGAGTAGCAAAAGGTGCTAGTACTTAGCCTAGTCGGTGGTCATGTAAGGAGGGTGTTGACAGGAGAAAGGGATAAACCTATTTTTTGATCTCAGGTATCACAAAATTGGAGGAGAAAGAGTCAGGGTTTCAACTAGTGAACTCGCAAAATTGTGAATCGCGAGACAAAACCTGTGGATCGATTGGAAAAGGGATTCCAACAGAGAATATGAAAGAGCCGATCCGGCTTGAAGGGAATATAGAACGATCCTGTGAGTGGATCTTGGCCTGAGGGCTGATAGGTTTGCATCAGTTGGTATTAGATGCTTATCAGATGACTCTAAAAGCTAAAGAGAAGCTGAGCTGAAAACAAGGTCAAAAAGGCCGAGGCAGAAGTCAAGCCAGAGGCAAATCAGTTGCCCAGGATAGGAACCAGAAACCAAAAGAGGACTAGAAGAAACCTCAGACACAAACTAAGAGAGGTGGAAGTTCACAGAGAGGGCATCATACCGAACATAAAGGTCAGTATGTTGACGCAAACATTTTTCCTCATGCCAGAGGTAGAGGAAGAGGAAGAGGTGGAGTGGTTAAATGCTTCACATGTGGAAAGAATGGACACAAGTATTATGAGTGTCCAGATAAAAAAAAAGAAGGTGGTGAAACTTACATCGACGAAGCACATAGGCGGAATGTTGAGGCGAAAGGTGGAAGATCGTTGATGATGCGAAAGGTTCTCTTAACGCCGGAGAAGGAGGTGGAGAATCCAATGCAAAGAAATAGTCTTTTCCGGACTACTTGCAAAACCAAGGACAGGGTATGAAAGGTCATTGTGGACAGTGATAGCACATATAATCTCATTTCAACGGAGATGGTAGAAAAACTAGAGCTGGAGACGATTGATCATCCAAGCCCATACATAGTTTCATGGCTAGAAAAAGGACATCAGGTAAAATGTCACTAAACAATGTTTAGTTGAATTTAAAATAGGAGGATGTGTACTGACTCGAGAGCAATTAACAAGATAACCATTAGGTACAGATTTCCATTACCAAGGATGGATGATCTGATGGATTGCTTGAGTGGAGCCAAATTGTTTTCAAAGATTGATTTGAAAAGTGGATATTGTCAAATTCGTATGAGAGAAGGAGATGAATGGAAGACAACCTTCAAGACTAATGAAGGATTGTATGAATGGATTGTTATGCCATTTGGTCTAACAAACGCGCCGAGTACTTTCATGAGATTGATGAATGAAGTCCTGAGGGAGTTCATAGGAAATTTTTTCATTGTGTATCTTGATGACATACTAATTTTCAATAAAACAGAGGCAGAGCATCTGAAACATTTGGCTATAGTGATGCAGAGGCTACAACAGGAGAAGCTACTGATAAACATGAAGAAATCCTCATTCATGAAGACATAGCTCATTTATTTGGGGTTTGTTATTTCTGCAGATAAGTTGAGGATGGATCCAGATAAGGTGGAGGTAATTAAGAATTGGCCATCACTGAAGAATATCTTTGAGGTTCGAAGTTTTCATGGATTGGCTAGTTTCTAGCGAAAGTTCATCAAGAATTTTTGTGGAATTAGTGCACCGATGATGGACACAGTGAAGAAGAGACACAAATATTTTCACTGGACAGAAGAGGCTGAGAAAAGCTTCAATTTGTTGAAGAAGAAAATCACGAAACAACCAATTCTGGTGTTGTTTTATTACTAACGCAGACCTATCATCCCTCAGGCTGAGATCCGCTCACAGGATCGTTCTATATGCCCTTCGAGCCAGATCGGCTCTTTCAAATTCTATTCTGGAATCCCTTTTCCAATTGATCCATAGGTTCTGTCTCGTGATTCACGATTTCACGAGTTCACTAGTTGAAACCCCGACTCTTTCTCCTCCAATTCCATGATACCCGAGATCACAAAATAGGTTTATCCCTTTCTCCTGTTAGCACCCTCCTTACGCGACCACTAACTAGGCTAAGTACTAGTGCCTTTCATTACTCGTGACTTCGCGAGTCGAAGACTCAAACTTTCATTCCCTTATCTCCCGAGTTCCTGAGAGGTGAGAGGTCAACAAAATGTTGACTCCTCCAGATGTGTGATGTGTGTCTGCTGGTCCTCTTCCTAGGCCCACCTTGAGGTTCTGCCATGTGTTTCTTAGGTGCAACCTTGACACTTCGCGGCTTCGCTTCTCGCAACTTCAAGCACCCAAGTTTTGGGCTCTCACCCGGTGAACCTCCAAGTTCACGAGATTCTATGATCTCTGCCACCTATCCTCCTCCAACAGATGGCTTAGATTATTTCGTGACTTCGCTTCTCGTGACTTCAAGCACCCAAGTTTTGGGCTGTCACTCAGCGAACCTCCGAGTTCACAAGATTTTCTGATCTTTGCCACCTGTCCTCCTCCAATGGATGACTTAGATTATTTTGCGACTTCGCTTCTCGCGACTTCAAGCACCCAAATTTTGGGCTCTCACCTGGTGAACCTCTGAGTTCACGAGATTCTTAGATCTCTACCACATGTCCTCCTCCAATGGACAGCTTAGATTATTTCGCGACTTTGCTTCTCACAAAGTTGAATGACCTCCCTTCCTGACCTCCAATGTCCGAGTCCCCAATATGGGTGATCTCGCGACACATGTCCTTCTTCCAGTGGATGGATCATATTTCTTCACCACCTCGAGACTTTTCCTTTTGTGATTTCGCGAGTCTTGTTACAAAGGTTTCGACCCTTCACCTCTCGAAATCCCGAGATGCGATTTCGTGAGTGATCCAACGACCCTCGTTGGTTCAGATCCTACGGTCCGATTTTCCTGACCTTGCACTGGATGAATGCTTCCATAACTCCCCTACTCCTCTGCGAGATCTGATGGCTTTCGAGACTTCACGAATCCTCCATGGAGGATTCTGACCATCAAATTCCTCCTTGAATATTTTGGCGAAATGAATACGATATCTTCATGAAAACTTGTCCGCTAGCGAACTAAAGTTGTTGCGTCTCCTTCCAATGTTCAAGACACAAATTCCTTTGAACTTCTCCACAACTCGAGTCTTCAAGATGAATCCTGTATGCACTCCTTGCGGCAACTTTCCAATACTTCCAAGTATTGAATCCTTTGACTCTGTGCACTCCCTGTGACAACAGTCTTTCACAATTTTGCTCAGTTTGCAAACCCTGAGACTTCACTCATCCTACGCACTCCTTGCACGAATCCTGTGCTTAATTTTCACTTATGCGAGAATGAGAATAACGTTATCTCTTCTGATTTTTCAGAGATGAACTCTGACTTCTGTCGACGCACACCTTGCAGACAATTTCACTGCACTCCTTGTAGGAAAACTCTTACTCAGACAGAGAAACAATTAAAACTCATTCTCCACTCTCCCTCTCTTCAGATTTCAAACATTAATTATGAAATCATACATTCTCACATAAAAGTAAATGCATAACAGAGAATAAACATCCATGAGCATGACATTCATAATGCATACATAGAGAATGAATACGACACCATGAATTTGAATCAAAACTCTTTCTATTAATTCAAATCTCTATACATGGGTGTTTTCAACTATAGATCTCCGCTCTCTTCTCTATGCTCTATCTTACTACTGTTACAATGATACAAGTGAGGGTGTCTATATCCATTTTCCCTCTTCGCTCGTAAAAATGTTTGATTCGAGAATTCAAAGATACCTACTAACATTAACTAACATAAATGCCTTAACTTAATACAGACGAGAGCGGGACGCTCAAGGTCTATTTACAATATGGAAGTACACCATCCCTTAATTGTTACATTTAAGTTTGGCGCATCCAACTTCAAAAAAGATTCAAACAATTTTATCATATGCCAAAATGTGTTGGCGCCTGCCCCACGCTTGCTTGATGTTGGCAATGCTCCTGCATCAAGAAGGTACAATGACCTAATTCAAGATTATGCATATTTTGAATTTTCATTTAGGAGAGAAGCGCATCTCAAGAGAGGTAGCTCAGTGGATTCCAAGAGGAATACACAAATGGATAATTTTGGTGTTGAGAGACACACCCTAGTCACTGGGGAGATCACACAGGTCTTCCATCAATCTTCAACAACATTTCTACAGGATTCAATAGTAGGGGTGCACTTGTTCAGGGAGAGGGCACAAATTCTGAGGAGGTTTAGTGGATTGACTTGTCCCATCCAGGGAGAGTTTAGAGATTCCCCTCCAACCCATTTGAGAGGCAGGCCATACACATCATTTTCCTGGTTTCTTGTTAGATTTCGATGGGGGAATCATCAAGGATGCATTTTCTGGACATTGGGAGTGTGACACTTAGGAAGGACACATTCGAGGTTCTCGATTGATAATCAGATCAGATCCAGGGAAACCCTTCCGACCCATTTCACAGTAGGCAAGGGAAATTAGTTTGAGACACATCTCAACCGATTTCGATGGTGGAATCACTAGGTCACATTTTTTCAGTAGTAGAGGGGTGTATTCCCCTAGGGGGATTCATCCGGGTCTAGACACACCAGCAGATGGGCCTTTCATTCACCAAGACTGAGAGGGACAACATGGCGCATTGTTTGGGAGATTTTCCAGACCGATCTTCAGAGATCTATCCACCAGGGAAAACTTTCCAGACTTGCAACAGTTACGACGAAAGCTACCATAAATTGTAGATTATCCATTGATCCCACAGTGTCATCTATCATCGGGTATTATCATTTTAATTTTCTTATTATGTTCCGGATAAGATACCTTTTGTATTTGATCTAACAGAGCGATTTATTTTATTGTCACCCACATTTGACATTGTAATCCAGATATATCAAAATATACGATTTATAGTCTTTTGTCTCATTTGCCATCTGGATACTTAATATATATTTTGTAAACAATTAATCATACACACACATTAGTAGAGTTTTCCATACCAGCCAAGTCATGAACATTACAGTCCCTAATCAATATATGTAGGTTTCTTTGTAGAAGCATCAATTTGCACTCTATTCCTAGAATCCATCTTACCCTTACCCTTGAGCAAGTGGGCCTAGTGCTTACCACCAATATTTCCTTCTTCAAGCAATATAAGCTGATCAATAATCAAAAGCTCACAAAAAACTTAAAAGGAGTATTCCTTACCATCTTTCTTGTGTGTGTTCCAATTGGTGCAGAAGGTTGATACGAACACATCAAATGGTATTCTCAAATTTAGTAGGACCAACTCAATGAGTTGTCCATAATTATTCTTGTAGTTCTCTCCATATTCACTCAACTTCAATTGGATTTATTTAACACATGCTAAATATTCCTCCATTCTTTCAAAGGAATAAGGATCGAGAGATATCAACACTTTCTCCAATTGCATGACATAGCTTTCATTGACTCGGTCAAAAAAGGTTTTTAGCTTCTTTCATACCAGATGCAGAAAATCAAGTCCATTGAGATGAAAATAAATTTATCATGAGATGTAGGTTGTGATGACCCGTACAACCTCATCCTTCTTTCCATCATTGAATTTTTTGACGAAGCATCTATTGGATCTAGGATCGATACCTTGGTATACTACCACAGACCTTGGTATACTGGGATCATAACATCATAGTGCATATTGCACATCTTGATATATTTTGCAATCTCAAATCACCTTTAGGTTGTTATAATGACCCAAGAGGTATTCTTTTATAGTCTCAATATCTAACCGACTCCCACAGAGTTTGGAAGATCTTTTCCACATATAACCATCAATGATTAGATTTGATTCCACAAAATTTGCTCTATAAATTTGACTCGACATGAATCAATCCGACCGAATATCTATCCAACTTGTAGTTGATTGCAAGTTTGTTTGATACATTGCCCGACTATCTTCGACTTCTGGTCGACTGTCCGACCGACAGGCACGTCGACTACTCGACCGATTGGTGTGGTGTGTTGGTCGATTGCTCGATCAAATGTGTCCATATGTAGGCCGACCTCTCGATCAAATGAACCTAAAATATGTGTGATGAACCATCAATTCTTGATTTTCCAACACACCTTTATCATTTGCTAAGTTATTATTGTTGAAATTGCTAAGACAACTAAGAGGGGGGTGAATCAGTTGTTACTGTGTTTAAACAATTTTATGTCTATTAAAACATTTTTCAATCTTATCCAAGTGACCATCAATATTATACAAGATATGAACAACATAAATAATGAACATCAATCACACATAAGATATACTCAGAGACATATTTTCACGAGGAAACCCATAAAGGGAGAAAACCTCTTCTTCTTCGAATGATGGGCAGTCTTTTAAGTTTTGTACATCATCTTTCTTTGAGCACCAACTCAATGTGAGGCTACTACCTTTGTTTTACAAGCTATAACTTGCTGAGAGCACCAACTGTCTGGTTTCTCTAGCACCCACTAGAAGGAAGCATCAACTCCCTAAATGTTCCAGCACCAACTGGACTTATACAAGCACCAACTTGCATACAAAAAACTCTGTGTTTTCCCTAGCACCACCCTGCCACCCTGTTCTCTAGCCACAACTATATGGAAGATACAAATTCCAATATTCAAGCACCAAATTGAATAACATAGGACCACAATCCTCCCTAGCACCACCCTACCTCCCTGATTATGAATTTTTGACTATATAATCAACAATACAAATATATAAATTCTTACTGATTCTTCTCTGTTCTGTAAATCTGGTCTACTTCTGTCTGTTCTGCAATTTTTCTCTTCTTCTGTCTATTCTGCAAATCTTCTCTACTTCTGTCTGTTCAACTTCTGTTTCTCATCTCTGAGTTTGATCTCACACTATGCATACTGTAATTTTACCTTTCTTACAGTTCATCTCATTTTTCAGTTAGAACAACCAACCTCACACAGTCACTGCATATCTCTTTTATGTTCTCCCACCGATTCAATTACACCTCAAATACGCACTAAGGAAACGCACCAACAACTGAATTGCCAAACGTCCAAGAACTATGATTCATTTATGCTAATTGAATCGTAACTGAACAATTAATCGTGAGGTGAAACAGTAGCCCTTCGATCAAATTCCCAATTAACTAGAATCATTGGATTACATCCGTAGGGTCTCGTGTTTATCCCAAATTACCACCGGCTATGACCACTCGCTAATCAAACAAGTGCTTCACGATCTCGGTGATCTACGATGTGGAGCCTAGAGACATGCTAGATATTCCCTTAATCCTTCAACGATGTGACCTCCAGCTGGGACTAGGGGTCAAGAAAAAATTTGCTTCGCGATTTCACGTATCACTATTTATTGATGTGAGTTCCCTTGAGACTCCCAACTCGTGAAACTCTGAAATACTTCATATCAACGGCCCATGATCCTCGGTGATTTAATGGTCCATATCTCTTCTTAAAAAACTCGAACTTCATTCTTTGTCGCGCCAGATCAACGGTCCACGCTCTCCCTTTGATTGACGACTATGATCAAATCGCGATTTCACGTTTCGTGACTTCGCATCTCATCTCCCTGGAAAATCAATGGTCCATATCTCCCCTCAATCCGATGGCTTAGATCATGTCATGATTTCATGTTTCGCGACTTTGGAGGTTAGAGCACCTCCTTCCTTTGACCCTTCAGTCAAAAAAATTCCAATCGCTCGCCACGTTTCCTCTGGCTCCAACAACCAGGATTGTTTTGCGACTTCGTGTATCGTGAGTTTCCACACTATACTCTTTTGACTCCTCCAATGTGCAAGTCAGTGAAATTCCAGTCGCTCACAATGTGTCCTCTTGCTCCAATGTCCAGGATTGTTTCACAACCTCGCATATCGTGAAGTTAGAGGATAATACTCAACCTTATCCTCTTCGTAGTTATACAGGATCCGACGACTGTTGGTCCTTGGTGCTCAGATCCAACATCTGATATTTGTTCTCCTCTTCTGGGTGCTCCTCCTGTCTGAATTCAGATATGACTGCTATCGAGAATTCAGGATGGGTGATCCAACGATCATTTTTTCTCCTCCTCCTGAGCTTACACTTCTATTCTTGCCATGCCATCCTTGCTGCATTGCTGATTTTGATATCATTGGAAAACAAGTATGCTCTCATCGTGCTGATCTTACCATCAATGAAAAACAAGCATACTCTACCTTCTGTCTGAAAATATGCCAACAATATCCCCCTTTGGCATTAATGGAAACCTTGAAGAACCTGAAGAACTGCACTATTCTGCCTGGACATCCAACCATACCACTGTAGCATCCTTACCATTACCACAATTTTTCTCCCCCTTTGACATCAATGTCAAAGAAGAAACACACTCCCCTTGAGCTGTTGTAGTACATCTCGAAGGGATCAGATATGTGACAAGTACATACTCCCCCTAACAAGGTGAACAGATTAGATGAAAGCAGATATAACCCCCAACTTCTGACGAAGATATCCAAAAGGTATTGCTGCTAATGGTTTAGTAAATATGTCATCTATCTGTTCTATGGAAGGAATATAATTCAACTGAACAACTCTATTTGTAACTTTTTCTTTGAGAAAATGGTATTTTATTGGTATATTATTAGTCTTTGAATGAAGTACAAGATTCTTGGAGACACTAATGGCACTAGTGTTATCACAATGAAGTGGGATGGGATCAATATAAGTTACCTGCAAATCTACAAGAGTTTGTATCATCGATAAAATCTGAGTGCAACAAGTAGCAACAACAATGTACTCTGCCTCTGTAGTTGATAATGGAATAGATCCTTGCTTACTAATCCATGCTACTAACGAGTCACCTAGGAAGAATGCACCTCCACTGGTGCTCTTTCTCTCATCCACACAATTTTCCAAATCAACATTTGAATAAGTAGTTAACTGGAAATTTTGATTTCTAGGATACCACAGACCATAAGTCATTGTGCCCTTCAAGTATTTGAATATCCTTGTTACATATACTAAATGACTTTGTTTAGGGGCAGACTGATAACGACCTACCATTCCAATATCTTGCATTATATCAAGATGGGATGCCGTTATGTACATAAGACTGCCTATCATTGATCGATATGTCCTTTGATCAACATCAGGTGAATATCATCTTTACTGAGCTTGCAACCGACCATCATATGTGTACTAACAGGGGAAGAATCTTTCATATGAAACTTCTTCAACATCTCTTTCAAATATTTTTCTTGAGTGATAAAAATTCCTGCAGAACTCCGATTTACTTGTAAACCAAGAAAATATGACAGTTCTCCTATCATGGACATCTCAAACTCTGTTTGCATAGAATTAGCAAACCACTGGACATAGGAATAATTAGTATAGCAAAAAATAATGTCATCTACTTAAACCAAAACAACTAATAAATCATCACCTTCAGACTTAATGTAGAGATCTATCAACAATACCTTTCTTGAACCCTCTGTCTTGTAAAAATTTGTGCAATCTATAATACCAAGCTCGCGGTGCTTGTTTCAGTCCATATAAATCCTTCTTTAGCTTGCATACATAGTCAGGATTATCTGTCAATGATAATCCTTTAGGTTTCTCCATATAATTTTCTTCCTCTATATATCCATTAAGAAATGTTGACTTAACATCCATCTGATATAGTTTAAAGTTCTTATGACATGAATATGCAAGAAACATTCTGATGGCTTCCAATCTTTCCATTGGTGCAAAGGTTTAATCAAAATCCCATCCTTCAACTTGTGCATACCCTTTACAGACTAATCTATCTTTATTTCTAACAACTTGTCCTTTTTCATTCATTTTATTCTTGAACACCCATTTGGGGCCTGTTACATTCTTATCTTCATGTCTAGGAACAAGCCCCCAAGTATTGTTCTTCTCAATCTGATCAAG
>ML845791.1:16897-48616 GCA_009831015.1 Picea engelmannii | reverse complement strand
AAGAAAGACTTCTTCAAACTGGTCCATAGAGGTGATGCTAGCATCAGGAAGGTCATAATACCATTTCTTAGCATCTCCATGAAGAGTGTTTGCAAAAAGTGTCATTACTACATCTTCAGCCTCGTCAGCAACAGGGTGGAGCCCAAAGTAAGAATAAAAATCATTCATATGAGAGTCAGCTCTTTCCCCATTCCTACCAGTGAATGCTGGGAGCCATCTTTTCTTGGATATAGGGGGCATTTGTCTTGGGTATCCTAGGATTTTGCTCATGTCTAAAGGTTTAAAGCTCCCGGGATCCCATGGCGAAGTTATTCGTTGGATCATTAGTGGATTCATTGTCAGTGGAGTCGCCAGATAGTTTCCCTGAAACTACCAAAGAATAGGGGGAAAAGGTAGTGGAGTCGCCAGGTAAGCTTACAAGAAAGGATTCTAAAGAAAGGCTTACCAAAGGTTTGTCGTTGAGGAATATAGACTCAGTGTTCCCCGACAACGGCGCCAAAATGTTATCGCACAATTTGTAGGAAGGGTTTAGGTTAGCTTGAGTCAAGGCTTCAAACTGGCATAACAGGAGCTTCCCCACCCACTGTCACCTCGATGGGGAGCTCTTTCTATTTAGGATGGCTAACCCTAGAGGTGACGTCCTAGCCTTTGGAACTCTTGCTTACATTAAAATTTGCGGCTAGGTCTCCTCTTGGTAGCCATAAAGGTCTTGAATATTTTCATTGGCTCAAATTGCAAAACGTTCACCTTTTGGCATCTTAAACAAATCTGATTTAGGGCTGACGTCATAGTGACAGTAGCAACAATAAGGTGACGTCACAATTCTTTGATCTTTGCTTGGCCTGAAACGTTGTGACTTTTCTCACCTTGTTTAGTAGACTTTGAGTTGTTAGTTGTTTTCATGTGCTTAGTTGACCTAACGTCCTTCTCATTGTCTCTAAATCTGACCTAAATCTAGGGCTGATGTCACATCTATAGCAACAACAATATTGGTGACGCAACAACATTATATATGTATGAGCAGATTTGCATTGTGGTATAACAAGGATTAATTGTGTACATTGAAATGCCCATATCTTTATGCATTTATTGAAGAAGTGATATAAGTCATTTGTCTTTGTTCAACAATCACTGACTTCGTCAATAATAGCATTTGATCATTGCTCATATACATATTTAAAGATAGTCATTAATACTATGAAGTACTAACCACTGCAGCACATATTCTAGTTTTATTTGTCTTGTCTCGCAAACATGTGCCATTCAGTGGAAGATTCTCTCCTTGACTATCTCATATTGGCAGTAATCTGTGAAAGGACACTCTTATCCTGAGCCATTACCCCTTTAGCCCTTTCATAACCCAGTTTACTAGGGACGTCTCCCTTGGACTAGCCATCCTAAATAGAAAGAGCTCCCCATCGAGGTGACAGTGGGTGGGGAAGCCCCTGTTACGCCAATTTGAAGCCTTGACTCAAGATAACCTAAACCCTTCCTACAAACTGTGCGATAACAGTATGAATTTTAAGAAATTGGGAATAATAAAATTTTTAACGAGGATAATATGGTTCCCATTCCATTTAAGATAGGTAGTAAGAAATTCCTAAAAAATAGGGAATCCTTCCTAAAATATAGGGAATCCAAAAAAATAGGACTACGTGAAGTTTTTGGTGTGTGAGGCGGGGAAAATAAAAAGGCAAAAAAATGTATGTGCAGGTTAGGGTTTAGCAAAAAAGGAAAAGTAATTAGAATTACAAAATGAAAAAACGAAATTAAAAATAAAAATGAAAATAATGAAAAATTAAAATCAAAATGAATATATATACAAATGTATATTATACCCTAGGTCTTAATTAAATGGATTGTTTATTTAGTGCAAATTGTTTTATCCATGTAAACAACGAAATTCACCCCATGTAAAGTGTTTAATGTGAATACATTTTCCCTCAAGTAATATTAAGGGAAAACAATGAGAAAGTCATGGGAAAACAAAATAAATAATTTACAAAAATAAATAGAATAAAAAAAATAAAAAAATAATATACATTTAAAATAAAATATATACATAAAATAATTACAAAAATAAAGAAAATCACAAGTTAGGAAATTAAGTCGAAATTACGGGATTTTAGGTTTCATGCCCCCTTAGGGTTCAGTCGGTCAAGGTTCTGCACTTGGGCTGCAATTTAAAAAAAAATGTATAGGGTAGGATTTAGGAAATTGGACACTATGGAGAGGAGAGAGGCATATGGTGACCAAGGATGTGGTGATTAAGCTGCGATGAAGGGAAAGTGGAGAAAGAGAAAGGACGACACCTTGTGTGACGATTTAACATCGCAAGTTACAACGAGTAGAAACAAGACGTCAGATCCAACCAAGCGCACATAATAGGTTAATCCACTCAATATATTCATCTTAGAGGGAATAGACACTCAGATTGCGAGTAGAAGGAATCAATTAGATCAAGGAAAAGGTCTTTACAACAGACCATCATGCATGTGACAGATAGCTAAGAGACGTTAGGCGATATTATGACAAGGATTCACAACTACGAAGATGAATGGACTTATGGCGTGGATTTTGGCGAGAGGTAAGACCAAGAGAGGAACTAATATAAATCAATATGAAGAGGTTCGAGGACATGCTTGCAGAAAAGGCAGGTCCGACATCTTTGGGGGATTCGAAACTCGAGGCAACTGCAAGCGGAGGTAATCCGCTACCCAATAAGGAGAAGCCAGGAAAGAATAAAAGTCTAGGTCATGGACATGGATAATTTTAGGGATGGAAATTTATTTTGAAATGTAGAAACCTTGGCGAATCTTACTGGTCCTTTATATCACAACTATAAATGTTTGGCGATATTTTTGTTAAAATATTCAAATTTCTAAGGATTTTATATAGTTTTTATAAAATTTTGGTGATTTTTAAGGTAAAATAATTTTGTCCTATAGAATTTGGGCAAATAATTTTTAGAATGACGAATATTGTTTTGGCAAAAGCATGGAAAATTAGCCCGTGGGAGAAATTTAGCCCCTAAAATTTTCCCCGTTCATGGACAAGGATCAAGAGATTCCCCCATAGGCCTCTCAAGGCTGGAGAGGTCACACGAATGAAGCGTCTCTACAAACCTTCTCCTACAAGAAATAAGAATGACATCGACCATGCGATCAAAACAAGACTTGTCGATACGATAATAAATATATTCCTTGCCTTTAAGTCGATTTAGAAGAGATATTTAGGTTTATTCAACGATAACATGGTGGCCATAAATGGACATCTTGAAACTATATTTTCCAAGTCTCAACTCAAAAGAAGGATCAACAATTATGAAATTTATATTTAGAGTTCAAAACATGTGAGTAGAATCTGCATGTAAAAGCAAAAAGATGAAAACATGAAGCACAATCATGCAAGCAGGAAGATTCATAGTTTGAGTTAGTCAATCAGAACATGCAATAGAACAAACCCCGCCATTGCATAAGATAAACAATCACTTCAAAACCAACAAAAGGTTGGAATATGACACATCAATGCCATCATACAAATGTCAACAAAACATAGAAACATGAAGACATTTGACATCATAAAATCAAGAAGGAATAAACAACACCCATCAAAGAAAATCATCAATCAAGATAAGACCCCCAAATCCCTCAAGGTAGGAAAAGAAATAGAGTTAGGCTCAAGTAGTAGAGGGTTAGGAAACAATTTGAAATTTTAATAGGGGGCCCATTTCGCTTCGCTTGTAAATGAAAAAGTAAATGGTGTTTGTTGTGGCCACAAAATGTCCTTGCATTGATTCTACTAAAATATGAATGAATAAGATCCAAGATTCCCTTGGACCTATTCTTGTTTCTTAGAAAATAAGTCTCAACATTCTTGACAAGTGAACACCCTCTGCACACGCACTATTGCTCAACACTCAAATATGGAATGCTAGTGACAATATCCCTTAGAATTGACAATTCCCTATAGTGTAGGTGTCCCAACCTCCCGTGCCATAGCTGACACACGTTATGACTATCGTGTACTAAGGCCTGTAAAGGCTTGGCCATCAACTCGTATAGATTTACCTCTTTAAACCCAATGACCACTGCTATGTCAGAGCTAGCTCCCTTTGAACATATGAGTACTTTCCCTCTCTAGAATATAACTACAAAATCATTGTCCTCCATATATGATACTGAGATAAATGTTTTCCTAAGTCATTGTACATAAAGCACATCTTGGGCATAAAAAAACCACTTGAATTAAGTTGGAACAATATTGTTCCCTCACCCTTCATTACATACTTGGCATCATCACCAAGCTCCACATGGATCCCCGAGTCCTTCTCTGTCATACTATTGAAAAGATCCCATGCTTCTATCATATGATAAGATGCACCACTTTCAAAGTACCATGTGTTGTTCCAGAGTTTGTACTTAAGGCTAGAAAGCACAGGGTCTAGGCATCCGAAAGTGGTGTGAAAGATAAAATGGGGGAGGATCAACCTTCGGGAAAGGAAGCTAATGCCAATTTCTAAGTTGCCTCTGTCTCGCTTCCAAAAGTTCCTGGATTCTTATATCCTGTTCAATGGTGGCCCATGAACGTTCTAGTTCTACCCAGGTGGTGGTTGTTTTAAGTATGGTGTCGAAAAGGTTTAGAGTGATGGTGGTTTGATCCAACAAGCCGGGTTTAATATTGGGCTGTCTGGCAATGAGAACAGTCATAGAGGAACAAGGAAAGTTAAAGGAAAGTTTGGGGTTTAGGATACTGCCTCAAATTTTGGATCGTAAAAAGAGTACTCTCGAATCCGAAATCATAGATAGAATGCAAACCAAAGGCCTTTTCCCGTAACTGAGTTAATTTTTAATAAATCATGTGAGAAATGTGAGAAAAAATTAAGATGTCTATAATGCGAGGCTCTTATCAAGGGATAATCTCACCCTGTAAACAGAATAAGAAAAAGACAAGAAGAAATCTGACGAAGCATAAAATATAAAGATCTAAAAAAAATTCACAGGTCTTGTACCTGCTGATAGCCGATACAGAGGAAAAACTGAAAACAATTAGACGTCTAAAATTTGATCACCACGGTAGAGGTTATACTAAATTGCAGTGAAGCATTCATCAGACATATATATGCGAAATGAAATTGAATATAAGATAACGGAGGAAACAAACTCATAACTCAGTCTTGACAGAATCGGGAATCTTCGGATTGCTTTGTATTAATTTTCAAACGAAAAAGTCTCTATTACAATTGGCCAAAAAGGTCCAGCCCTCTTTCCTTCTTCAAAATGCCTATATATACAAACTTCTGAACATTTGAATTTCAATCGTTCCCGAAATTTTCGGTTACAAAATGAGAAGTTCAAGCGTTGTGCTTTCTTTGCCTTTGTCATCTTTCATGCGGGTGGAACACCTTCTTTTCTTTACTCTTCGGGTTCTAAAAATAGAACAGGAAGACACTTGTCATTCTTTGGTACCGGGAACCTATCCTTTTGCCTGCTTGGTGCAAGTGACCCACCTCTCCACCAACTGGGCTATCAACCTGGAAGGCTCTGCTTGGTGGTTTGCCTCAAAAGTGTAACAATCCTTCGCTAACTGTGGCAACCTTCCTCCCACTTTTTGGTCTTCGACGATGATAGAACATAATTGTATACTTGGTTTTATTAACCATTTATCCACTTGGACTAGGTCAGTCTGGCTGATCTGTGATGTTTCAGCCCGCTCTTTTTCCTCATTCTCCTTGATATTTAGCAGGTTCTTGGCTATATCGATCTAGCCCAGTGTCCCAACGATGCTTTCATTATCGAGACTCAACAAACTTTCATCTATCAAGATGAATGTTTCTTCACAAGAGTTTCTTACCTCTTTAGCGTGTTCTCTGCTCTCTGATATGTTTCTCTCCCATGCCTTCAACAAGATGTTACCTCTGGTCTGCTATGAGATGGAGAGCTTGGAACTACTGCCCATTTCCTTTTTCGTTGTGGCTATGACAACCTCTTGGAAAGCGACCCAAGCTGCCCCGACTTCTCTTTCTCTCAACAAGATGTCTTCCAACACTTGATCAATGATCTAGCAGTGGTTTTGAATGGTTTCCACTTTAGCGAGTAAATCTTGCTAAGCTGCTGACAGTCTTTTTCGGATTTCGATAGCTTGGGATTGGAATATCCCTATATCTATCACCTGGCTCTCAGTGAAATTTAACTTTGCCTGTAACTGCCCTATCAATTCTTCTTGCTGGCTTATCTATGACTGACTGGTCTGGGCCGATAGCTATGTTTGTTCGAGATCGGATTTGAGTCGCTCGATTTCTTTTTGATCAACTGCTCTGACTAGCTCTAGACCTGTGTTCACCTGATCTCTGACAGTACCTTCTGCTATAGCTAGCTTAGCCTCCAAAGTTCTGATCAAGTGGTTCTTCCACATTAATTGTTCTTTTAGGGATTTGATAGAGTATTGGTTGGATGTAGCAAAAGCCCCCAACGTCCCTGCTATCTGAGTTGGGAATTCCTCCTTTTTCATGGATTTTCCATCGGCAAGGATTTTGAATTTTTTGGCTACCATACCCGCTTCTCGATAAAGCTCTTGCTTCACAACGACCTTTCTCTTCTTATCGAAGAAAAATTCGTTTGGAGGCAGCTCTTCTATAGTAATAGGCATTAGTTCTTCGCCGAAAATCCATCCCTCGATGGGGATCCCCTTCATGGACTATAGAGGAGTGACAAAAACGATGGGACTGTCGATTTCCTTGGATGATTTCCCTGGGGTAACAACCGAGGCTGGCTTGCTTGGAGAGTTGGGGATCTCGGCTTCCTGTTTTGGGTCCTTGGTTTGCTTTTTCTTTTCCTGATTTTCCCCTTGGTCAGGTCCTGAATCTTTGGAGCCCTTGGCTTTCGTTTGCTGTACATCTGCAGTCGGTGGGTTCTTACCCTATAAGACCGGGGAAAGGTAGCTTCGCCGGTGTTCTTGAAATTTGAAGAAATCGGCCATCTCCTCGGGTGACAGGGTTTGAATCCAACTTAGGACCTTGGCATAAGATCTCGCCCCTTGGAAGATATCGTCACGAGGCAAATGCTCATGTTCATATATTTTTAGGCCACAACTTTCCATGTGATTACCCACGACCTTGTGTGGGTTGTGTTTCTTAAAATCAATGTGGACCAATTTAATATCCTCTAAGGCCGTTGCCTCATCTTTTGCATGTCCGAAATCTAATAAAGAATATGTATTCAAATGAATGGGGAAGGGTGGCCATACCTTCTTCGAAAAACCTTTAAGCTCTTTTCTTATGCCATCGATCACGGTTTACATGGCGATTTCATGACATACCAACCTATCCGACATAAATAGTGGTAGATCATACGGGGGCACAGAGGCGCTGAAAACCCTGATGTATGAAAATTCTTCTTCTACATACCAATCAGCCACACTACTCAAGTTGGTGGTGATGCTATCTGAAATCCTGGGTGGTGGGTTACCGAAGATGGAGACATGCATTGGTACCATTACCCAATTGAAAATATCGTATATGAATTTTGTGGCCTTATCCTCCCAAAGTTTTGAGTGTTAGACATGGATAGGCTCAACATCAGATGGAGTCCAGCTCCGACTCATTAGAGGGAAAGGCGTCATGAAACAAACAACGTCCATGATGTAGGCGGATATGAAAAATGAGGCAGCTTTCCCATTCGCCTTCTGCGCTCGATATTCAGTAATCCAACTGGTTAGATTGTCTGACAACAGTTTGGCCCAGTCGAAGGAAAAAACCTTCAGCGACTGTGTGAATCAGAGGCACCCATGGGAGGTAAAAGTGTGCAGTGTCCTCCCTCCCGTACAACCTACAAGTCATCATTGTTATATACCTGAATTGTGGTTCTAAGGAAGAGATTGAATAAACTCCGTTACCATCCGCCCTGAATTTTGCGGGGTGCGAGACCCAATCCTTGATCAGATAAGACAATTTTCTGCCATATTGTTGGCATTCCTTCTGCTTGAAATCTTCCAGAAACTCGGCATTGTATGTGAAGTTTGGTGTGGGTGACAGTTGATACATTGCCTGGAAATGTTCAGGTTGAAAAGTCCCAATCGTCACCTGCTGCTCGCTGATAATAGTCCTGGTCAAGATATCCACATGGTCTAGCGCCCATTTGATCATATCATAATAGGGAAGGAGCCGTGGCCTTGCCGCTATTTTGTGCATCTCTGCTTGAACGACGATTTTGTATTTGGTGTCCAAATCGTCCTTCTCATTATCGCTGGAATCATTTGAACAATCCACCAATTTGGACTGAAGAATGTCGGAGACGTATGACTAGGTTTTGACGGTATCAATACTTCAGGGTGAAGTATCAGAAACAATATCTGAGCCTTGCCCTGAACTCTTAGCAATCGCCTTGGACGCTTTTCATGGAGCCATGATAGAGGACTCTGTACTCAACTCTCTTGTAGTAAAGATGTAGATACAAAAAAAAGTTAGCCTGATGAAAAAGCTTCTTTGCGCAAAATAGAAATGAAATTTGAAATAATGAAAGAAAGAACTCCTCTATCTTAGCCATTTAAAACACCGGTGTCCTTGTGAATAGAACGGTCAAATCATTTTAATGAAAGATTTAGCAGTAAAAGAAATATCCTTATTTGTCACTTCGCCGTATCTCAAGTAAATGCCATAACTTTTTGACTAGTCGCAACATAAATTAGCACAAAGACATTTAAAATTACTCTGTAGACGGTGCGTATTAAATTTGTATTAATGCATTTATTGATACGGCTTAGCTCCTTTAATTAGGTTTTGTTTTAGTCTTTGATCTCCTTTTTCGGGAGAAATCACCCCTTCCCTTTGAGCCCCCAAAACCCGAAATCATGATGATGCGATTTAGTTTAAAAAACATAATCTGCATTAAGTGCTTAAAGAATATCGCGACTTCGCGACTCGGGGCTATGAAGGTATAGTTCTTTGGAAGAGCGATTGCCGAGTCGTGAAACCCCGACAATGTTTGACTATGGTTTAAAGCGACTTACCCCCAACACTAACCCGGGTGACTTTTGAAGCCGTCTCGTGACTTCACATATCAGAGTTTGGAAACCTTGCAACTTGTAACTCCCGAAGCGCGAAAGCGCGAGGTAAAGAAAAGTGATAGACTTGCTTAATGGTTAGACGATGATGATTTAGGACTATAACGGCTATCGCCACTTCGCATGTCAGGGAATTTTTTTGATTGCAAGAATTATATTTCAACCATTTGTAAAAGGCAGCTCCAACTAGGGATCCAATCTTCCTGAGAGACAGGAAGAATAGTAGACCACGTGCCTATATTGGGTAAATGGAGTCAAAGGCTTCTTTTTGTGAAACTTGCTTAGGAAGGGGATACAGAGGGAAAAAAATATTTTGTCTTCACTTCTGAAAAGGATTTCAAAACTCCCATGCGTTGTAAACTCAGCTGCAGCCCCATTCATGATCTTCTCCTTCTCTCTACTGAATTTAGGTCCGCTTTAAGATGATCAAAACAATCCTAGGAAATCCAACAGATCTTGCATCTTTTGGCTTGCATCAAATGAAGTAAATTTCATGCTTTTAGTCGGGGAGCCCTGTCTGAACTTGGGATGCAGATCCAGTTTTGAAAAGGCTGGTAACCAGAGTAGAGTGAAATTTACATATGACAGCCTTACAGATACCTCAGATATTGCTTCACTTCCAGTGAGCCTGTTCAGTACCTCGGTGAAGTTATCTGTCCCTTTTTACTGAATTTCCTTTCACCACTTCGAATCATAATTATGCATTTAAATGCTGAGACGAGGGAAATCATTTATGAATTTCCTTTCATCGTCTTCTTGGACTAGATGGGGGCAATCAAATATGAATTTCCTTTCACCATCTGTCTTATATTTTACTTTTTGAACACGAAGTGGGGGCAATCAGTTGTACCAAGTATACCAGGGATGATACCTGTGTAAAATTTGTAGTGGAGGTCTGTCAACTTGCTTTGATTACCCCAGACCAACCTTCTCTTAATTTTTAAAGCACCTTAGCCCGTAGGGAAAATGGGAAATATTACTTCCAGGGGCCTTCCTTCGAGCAAGCCTCAATCCATAGAAAACTGTTAAGAAACCTAGGAGAGTCAGGATCAACCTACACATAACTTTGTTTAGTCGGGGAGTGTGGAGTTATGAGGACTCGCTTACCTTTTAAGATCCATTTTCCATCTTCCAAAGCTAAAATGTAATCTCTTCTCCCTCTATGGGAAACCTGGAAAGATGCTTGGTTTTTTAAGAAGGCAAAATCGAGGGTAGAAAGGGGCGATGGAGAAAGACCTGGAAATCAAAAAACATGGGTCATGGATTAAACCCAACTCTTGGAACCCTTTCTCGGAGATGCTTTACTCTCTCTGCTTATTTTAACTACCTCTTATCTTTATCTAGGTGAAACTCTTAGGACCCAGAGTAAGAATTCGTTCTTTTAATGACATATCCCACTTACAAGACCATCACATCACTTTAGAGACCTTCGTTTGAAAAATAGACTTCTCTGGAATTTGCACCTTTGCCTTACCATTTTCGTTCTCTTTTGAAATAACGAAAAATCTTTTTTATCACCTGTTTTCAACGAATTTATCTTCCGATATATGATCGTCTGTTTTCTCCTTTCACTTGTTTGGGCCGCAAGCTGGGATCCTGTAAGGGAACAACATGAAGAGTATCAAGGCTTTAAAATAACTGAATGCATTGAAAAATTTCGTATCCCTACTTCTAGAAAAACATTGACCTATTTTATTTTTGATGAAAGTAGACTTACCAAAGAAAATTATGAAATAAAAAGAAAACACAAACCGGTATATACAGTGGGAATTTTGGAAACCAATTATTGCATATAGTGTTTTAAATAACGCCCATTGACAGGGGCGTTGAGGATTTTACCATCCAAATTCTCTAACAGAAATGAATTTTTTCCTTCAGGAGCTGTAACCTTGAACGATCCATACCAGATGTGATCGAATTTACCATGTTTTGCCAAGTCTTCCTTCCTAGCATCACATTTTAAAACCAAATCTCCTGGGAGAAATTCTCTGTCATTGGCCCTATGATCGAATAACACTTTCATGTTGTCCTGGTATTTCTGCAACCTTTCATCCACTTCGGCCCTGTGCTGTTGGACTTCAATCAATTGGTTTATTCTTCTTGTGACATGATTTGGTTATTCTTTCTCATCTTGCCAAAGTTTCATTATAGGAAGCACTAGATTTATAGGTAATACTACATCAGTCCTGTACACCATTTGGAAAGGAGAAGTGTCGATAGACTTTTTTGTGCCTATCCGATTTTCCCACAAAGCGTATTTCAAATGCACATGCCAAGATTTTTTGTTTTCGCTCAACACTTTCTTAATTATATTGATTAGGCTCTTGTTTGAAGACTCGACCAACCCATTTCCCTAGGGGTAATATGCCGTGAAATGACCAAGCACGATATTGTACTTTTGGCAAAAACTGACCATAACCATAGATTTAAAGGCCTGGGCGTTATCTGTGACTATCTTTCGGGGGAAACCGAATCTAGACAAAATGTTCTCTTCTAAGAAATATATTACCACCGAATCCGTAGCCCTTCTAGTTGGAATAGCCTCCACCCATTTGGTGAAGTAATATGTAGCAGTTGGGATCCATTTATGTTGAGCGCTAGAATGAGGATTAATTTTGCCTGTAAAATCTAATCCCCATTGTTGAAAAGGGGCTTCCATTTTGACCGAAACCAATGACATCGCTGAGAGTTTATGCTTGCCTGCAAAAAATTGGCAAGGGTTGTAGGCTCAGACCTTGGCATTGACATCTGAGAAAATTTTGGGCCAATAATATCTTTCCCTCAGGATCTTATAAGCCGTTTCCCTCCAGGCGTGATGTCCTCCACACACTCCTTCGTGAAATTGTCTTATGACGTTCTCTGTTTCTGATTCAACCAAACAAACCAACAGGAAGCCAAGTGGGTCCTTCCAATACAATTGGCTTTCGGATATACAGTGCTTGACCGAATGCAGCTTCAACATTCTGGCTTTAGATGGGGGTAAGTCACTCAGGCACTTCAAGGTAAACAGGTAGGACACTATGTCTTTGTACCAATCTGATGAAGCAAACTTCTCTTCGATTCTGATTTTAGTGATTTGTTCATCGAGCTTGTTCATGTCCACACACTCTTCACCTCCCTGTAGGCCATTTATTCCAAGAGCTCTGAAATTTGATTCAGCTAAGAGTTTAACCAAACCTTGTCCCTTTACTAGTCTTGTTGGTTTTTTCTCTAGGTCAAGTTCTTGAATTTTGGCAAGCCACCATCCTCTTTTGCCATCACTGTCGGACTGAACCAAAATGTCCTTTAAGGAGCTGGTGGGTACATACGCAATTACCTTGGAATGCAACACGTAGGTTCTGAAAGCCTTTAACGCCTTCACCATAGAATATGCTTGTTTTTCCATTATATCATATCTGAGTTCAGCGTCTCTAAGACTTTTGCTAAAAAAAGGCTATCGGTTGCTCGAAACCTTCTTCATTTTTTCGGAGGAGTACCGTGGCAAGTGTGTGTTCGGAGGCGAATGAGAAAATAAGAAAATCCTTTAGATAATCAGGGCTTGCCAGTACTAGTGCCTCGCTTATAACCTTCTTGATGCGTGCAAACGATGCTTTGGCTTTTGCTGTCCATTTCACTTCACTGTTTTTCTTTAGCATATCTATGATCAACTTCACGATTTCAGCAAAGTTTGGGATAAATCTCCTCAAAAAATTTATTTTTCCTAAGAATGACTGAATCTCTTTTACATTCCTAGGGATATTTATTGTGTCTATAGCTTCAACTCTTTTAGGATCAATTTTAATTCCATATCGAGACACAATATGGCCCAATAGTTTACGTTTTTGCATAGCAAAGTGAGACTTTTTGGGGTTTAAAGATAAACCAAACCCGCGACATTTCTCAAACATCTGCTTGAGATGTATCAGATGATCTTCATTAGATTTAGAAAAAATGGTTAGATCATCAAGATAGATAACCACAAATTTTTCTCTTTCGCCAATGAAAGCGATATCCATAGCACGTTGGAAAGTAGCCCTTGCATTCATTAAACCAAAAGGCATCTTGTCATACATAAATGTACCCCAAGGGGTGGTGAATGATGTTTTTTCTTTATCGTGTTCGTTGACGACAATTTGATTGTACCCGGAAAACCATCCTATTTTCCCCAACTACTTTTTCTAAAATGTGATCCATTTTGGGTAGAGGGTAATTGTCTTTGAGGGAGGACTTATTTAGATTTCTAAAATTAACACACAGTCTAATTTCCCCACTTTTCTTTCTAACCGGGAACAGGTTTGCTACCCAATCGGAGTATCTCAGTGGTATGATTATTTTTGCATCCAGGAGCTTTTTGACTTCCCTTTCGACCACGGGCAATAAAATAGGATTGATTTGTTTGATTTTTTGTCTAAAGGGTTTGACACCAGGCTTCAGGGGTATCTTATGTTCAATCACAGTGGTGTCATAGGTTCTCAGCTCTTCATATGACCAAGTGAAAACATCTTTGTATTGCCCGAGTAATTCTTTATACTTGCTTTTTACCTCGGGAGGAAGGTACTTTGATATTTTTACTATCCTAGACTCCTCTTTGGTCCCTATGTCGCAGTCTTCAACCTCTTCTAGTTGGGGTTGCAAAGCAGATTTTAAGGGCATATCATTTTGGTCGAAAAGTCTCTCTAGGGGGATCAATCCCTTTGGAATCTGATTGTTCTTTAAAACCAACATGCGATGATTATCAATTTTCTCTCGGAACTCCTGAGGCTCCTCCCCTTCTTGCATGATCAAGGCATGATCATTTTGGTTCTCCTGGTCAATGTGGGTTTCAGAGAAATCACCCACCATTTCCAGGAACTTTATGATCTGTTCGTCATCCTCAAAGACCTGCCAGTGTTGTATGTTATTTGGTATGGATGGTCTGTGCCTTACCTCTATGTGGTATTTTAATTTGAAAGTGGTAGGGGGTACGAAAGTTGAAGCTGTTTTGGCTAACGAATCGGCTTGCAGGTTTTCGGCGTGTGGGATGAAAATAATTTTTCCATTAAATCCTAGGCGCACTTCTTGTAAGATCTCAATCTTGGGTGTTTGGCTTGGTATTGCCGGTTTATCTGCTTCACTATCAACTCTGCATCTTCATATACTTCCAGGTTCTTTATGTTTATCTTCCTGGCAACTTCTAATCCTAAGACTAAGGCTTCATACTCGCATACGTTATTGGTACAGTCTATATCCCACTGAAGCCTATAAGAGAAGGGAATAACAAATTCATTTGCAGGTGCTACAAACAGTGCTCCTGCACCTACTCCTTCATATGACATGGTACCGTCAAAAAACATTTTCCAAATTCCAGTGCTACACAATTTTTTGTCTATCTTTCCTGATTCATTTTCATTTATGTAATTCTGTTCTGTACAACTATTTACACCATCATCAAAAGTCAAAATACAATTTCCTAGATCTTGATCGACAACATAAACAAGAAAATTGTTAGGATTATGCGGGTCACTCACTGTGTATGCTAGCCTCGTTTCCCTGTAGAGCCGAGTAAACTGTCCACCGAACACAGGAATCATGGCGTAGGTCATATCTAGTTGAAGAGACCCCCCAAGTTTGGCTCCCCACGACCTAGATAGCAGTAAACCATACTTCGGAGGTATATCGACAATGACTACATCCATCAGGATGCTTTTCACTGGGACCTATGCAAGGGTGACTACTAAATATTTTATCATACCCATGCACTTAACTCTTCTTGAATCAAAAGAGTAGAGATCCCCATAAGGCCTAGTGATCTCGAGGCCTAGTCTGTCCATAATAGACTTGGGCATCACATTATGCGAGGTCCTAGAGTCTAACATCCAATTATGTAGCAGTCGATCATGCACATTCAGGGTAATATAGAAGGGGGCGACGTTGTCTCTGGCACCCTCGAAATGTGGACCAAAAGTGATATTAGGCTTATCATCTTCCAAATTTATCACGTCAGAGTGACTTTCTAGATCTGAAAAACCTATCATTTTGGTTATTTGCTTTCGATACATAGGATTTTTCACTAATTCGACCAGGGGGATCGGTATTTTGATCTTATTTATCTCATTTTCAAAGCTGAAACCTCCACTACCTGTGTCTATTTCTCTGGTTGAAACCTCAGACTCCTTATTTTCTAACTTATTTGTTTGTGCTGATTTATTTCCCGTGAGTTTATCTACCGGTATATGTGTTTCAACTGTCTTAGTTTCTTTCGCTTGGGTCTCAGCCTCCTTTACTTTGGGATTCAACAAATCTACCTCTCTTACTTTGCTAATAGGTATCTTGGTCTCTTTTGGGACGAGCTCGTATATTTATCCTCTGGGGAGAATTTTCTTGGGTTGAGGAGTCGATGCAGGTTTGTTTTTAGGCCTCAGGTTGTACCTAGGTTGGACCTCAGCCATTATAGAATCAGTTATTTCTTGATCAACAGAAACATCAGTGTTGTTTATGTCAACGTCTTTATTTGACGGTTGCAGTGTGTTTAAGGACTTCTTGTAGTCTTGTTTAGTTAAGTAGGGCTGTGTGCAATCGTCACCCAAATTTGTCACATATTCATCTAGGTCCTCAAAATCTTGCAGGTCGTTTCCTCCTATAATTTTTTTGTTTTTTAAAGGAGTTTGAATTTTTTGGTCTTCATTTTTAATCTGTCTTTGTTGATTTTGAGGATTGGGGTTTCTTCTGAACTCCTTCTTCATGAAAGGATCTGCCTTGGATTTATCTAGTTCCATTTTGGAAATCTTATTTGATAACTCTTTGATTATCCTAGCCATATTATCGATTTTATCATCTGAGGATCTACCAGGCCCTGAGGGTCCTGCTTGTTCCCTAAAACGTTTAATTTCTAGGTTTCCCATTTCTACCTTTGTTTTCAAATTGCCGGAAGCCATCATGTTAGATTCGATCTCTACAGAATCATCTTGCATTCGGGTCAGGGTAGCCCCTCGCCTTTCTCTCAAAAAAAGTGCAAAATCAGGTTCAAAGGCTCCCGCAAAGGTTACCTTGGCTGCAGGTTGGGATGGTTTAACTTCGACTGGGATCTTATTATATAACTTGTTAAATATTTGAATGAATTCCATAACAATTTCTGATTCTTTTTTCTTTAAAGACCCAAACTCGGTCAAATAATACAAATGGTCTTTCCTTTCACCCCATTGTCTAAGAAAAGAGTCTTCTAGGGCATCATAGGATAATATTGAACCTGTGGGTAGACTTCGAAACTAGGTTCATACCCGTCCTTCGAAATTCTGGACGAACAACCTCGAGTATATGTCTTTGTGTTCGAGACCTAGGATATATGCGAACTGATCAAAGAAATTTATATGTTCGACCGTGGTCAAGTCCCCTTCCCCTGTAAATTTAGGTAAGTTTTTCATGTAGTTTTCAGGAAGATCGTGAAGAGGGACAGGCAGGACCAGAGGCGCATATCTTGCAACTACTTTAGCGAAAAATCTGGGAGGCAGGGGTAGCCCTTGGCTCCCCACTCCTCCTCCTAGAGCCCCTCCACCTCCCCCTCCTAAAACCCCTCCACCTCCTCCTCCAGCAGCCGCCATAGGTACTACAGGATAGGAAAACGATGCATTATAAAGAGGGTTCTGGAACACTAAAAGAAAATCCTTAGCTTCTTCGAGAGACGAGAAAACTGAAGAAAGGTGAAAAGGGATGCGAGGGCTTGGTTCCTCAGATTTGCAAGAGATGTAATCAGGGGAACCTGCGGGCGTGGAATCTGAGTATATGGTATACTCTTCGAGACTAGGTGGGGTCATGAAATATAACTGAAGGGTCGACAGGATATCGATCACTGATAAATTTACTGCAGGATTTTCACCTTTATGTACATCAGAGGTTGTCGGATGGATTTCACTTTTAACTGCAGGGAGAGCTAAAGTTGGGTTGATGGTTTTAGGGGGGAAATTGTGCGAAGTTGAAGGTTCAAAATAACTCTTAGCCTTGGGCTGTTGGTACTTAATCTGGTAGACGAAAATGGTCAGCTTAAGGGAACCTTTTTCTTTCAGTATTTTTTCGAGATCAGAAATGGGCATGGTCTGTTTACCATCCGGGTTTTTTTTGGTGTTCCTTCGCCCGGAAGCCAGCTTACTTATATGTGGAGTCACCAAGTGAATGATCAAAGTTTATCCTTAACAAGGTGTTCACCCTTTGTTCACTATCAAAGGGTAGGAACTAAGAATGTCGTTCTCCCAGGGAAAAGGTTTCGTAACTTCGTTCCCTGACAACAACGCCGGAAAGATGTTGTTCCAAAGTCTATACTTAAGGCTAGAAAGTACAGGGTCTAGGCATCCAAAAGTGTTGTGAAAGATAAAAAGGGAAAGGATCAAACTTTGGGAAAGGAAGCTAATGCTGATTTCTAAGTTGCCTCTGTCTCGCTTCCAAAAGTTCTTGGATGCTTATATTCCATTCAATGGCGGCCCATGAACATTCTAGTTCTACCTGGGTGGTGGTTGTTTTAAGTATGGTGTCAAAAATGTTCAGAGCAATGGTGGTTTGATCCAACAAGCCGTGTTCAATATTGGGCTGTCTGGCAATGGGAACAGTCATAGAGGAACATGGAAAGTTAAAGGAAAGTTCGGGGTTTAGGATACTACCTCAAATTTTGGATTGTAAAAAGAGTACTCTCGAATTCGAAATCACAAATAGAATGCAAACCAAAGGCCTTTTCCCGTAACTGAGTTAGTTTTTAATAAATCATGTGAGAAATGTGAGAAAACATTAAGCTGTCTATAATGTGAGGCTCCTATCAAGGGAGAATCTCACCCTGTAAACAGAAGAAGAAAAAGACAAGAAGAAATTTGATGAAGCATAAAATATAAAGATCTAAAAAAAATTCACAGGTCTTGTACCTATTGATAGCCGATACAGAGGGAAAACTGCAAACAATTAGACGTCTAAAAGTTGATCACCACGGTAGAGGTTATACTAAATTGCAGTGAAGCATTCACCATACATATATATGCGAAATGAAATTTAATATAAGATAACAGAGGAAACAAACTCATAACTCAGTCTTGACAGAATCAGGAATCTTCGGATTGCTTTGTATTAATTTTCAAACGAAAAAGTCTCTATTACAATCGGCCAAAAAGGTCCAACCCTCTTTCCTTCTTCAAAATGCCTATATACACAAACTTCTGAACATTTGAATTTCAATCGTTCCCGAAATTTTCGGTTACAAAATGAGAAGTTCAAGCGTTTTTCTTTCTTTGCCTTTGTCATCTTTCATGCGGGTGGAACACCTTCTTTTCTTTACTCTTCGGGTTCTAAAAATAGAACATGCAAACACTTGTCATTATTTGGTACCGGGAACCTGTCCTTTTGCCTGCTTGGTGCAAGTGACACACCTCTCCACCAACTGGGCTATCAACTTGGAAGGCTCTGCTTGGTGGTTTGCCTCAAAAGTGTAACAATCCTTCGCTAACTGTGGCAACCTTCCTCCCACTTGTCGGTCTTTGACGATGATAGAACATAACTGTATACTTGGTTTTATTAACCATTTATCCACTTGGACTAGGTCATTCTGGCTGATCTGTGATATTTCAACCCGCTCTTTTTCCTCGTTCTCCTTGATATTTAGCAGGTGCTTGGCTATATCGATCTGGCCGAGTGTCCCAGTGCTGCTTTCATTATCGAGACTCAACAAAATTTCATCTATCAAGATGAAGGTTTCTTCATAAGAGTTTCTTACCTCTTTAGCGCGTTCTCTGCACTCTGATATGTTTCACTCCCACGCCTTCAGCATGATGTTACCTCTGGTTTTCTCTGAGATGGAGAGCTTGGAACTACTGCCCATTTCCTTTTTCATCGTGGCTATGAAAACCTCTTGGAAAGTGACCCGAGCCGCCCCAACTTCTCGTTCTCTCAATGAGATATCTTCTAGCACTTTATCAATGATCTGGCAGTGGTTTTGAATGGTTTCCACTTTAGCGAGTAAATCTTGCTGAGTTGCTGACACTCTTTTTCGGATTTCAATAGCTTGGGATTGGAATATCCTGATATCTATGACCTGACTCTCGACGAAATTTAACTTTGCTTGTAACTACATTATCAATTCTTCTTGCTGGCTTATCTGTGATTGACTGGTTTAGGCCGACAGTTGTGTTTGTTCGAGATCGGATTTGAGCCGCTAGATTTCTTTTTGATTTGCTGCTCTGACTAGCTCTAGACATGTGTTCACCTGATCTTTGACAATAGCTTCTGTTGTAGCTAGCTTAGCCTCCAAAGTTCTGATCAAGCGGTTCTTCCATGTTAATTGTTCTTTTAGGGATTCGACAGAGTATTGGTTGGCTGTAGCAAAAGCCCCCAATGTCCCTGCTATCTGAGTTGTGAATTCCCCCTTTTTCATGGCTTTTCCATTGGCTAGGATTTTGAATTTTTTGGCTACCATGCCCGCTTCTCGGTAAAGCTCTTGCTTCACAATGGCCTTTCTCTTCTTATTAAAGAAAAAATCGTTCGGAGGCAACTCTTCTACAGTAATAGGCGTTATTTCTTCGCTGAAAATCCATCCCTCATCGGGGATCTCCTTCGTGGATCGTAGGGGAGTGACAAAAACGATGGGACTGTCGATTTCCCCAGGGTAACAACCGAGGCTGGCTTGCTTGGAGAGTTGGGGATCTCAACTTCCTGTGTTGGGTCCCCAGCTTGCTTTTTCTTTTCCTGATTTCCCCCTTGGTCATGTCCTGAATCTTTGGATCCCTTGGCTTTCGTTTGTTGTACATATGCAGTCGGTGGGTTCTTACCCTGTAAGACTAGGGGAAGGCAACTTCGACGGTGTTCTTGAAATTTGAAGAAATCGGCCATCTCCTCGGGGGACATGGTTTGAATCTGACTTAGGACCTCGACACAAGATCTCACCCCTTGGAAGATATCATCATGAGGCGAATGCTCATGTTCATATCTTTTTAGGCCACAACTTGCCATGTGATTACCCACGACCTTGTGTGGGTCGTGTTTCTTAAACTCAATGTGGACCAATTTAATATCCTCTAAGGCCGTTGCCTCATCTTTTGCATGTCCGAAATCTAATAAAGAATATGTATTCAAATGAATGGGGAAGGGTGGCCATACCTTCTTTGAAAAACCTTTAAGCTCTTTGCTTATGCCACCGATCACGGTTTGCCTAGCGATTTCGCGACATACTACCCTATCCGACATAAATAGTGGTAGAGCATACGGGGGCACAGAGGCGCCAAAAACCCTGATGTATGAAAATTCTGCTTCTACATACCAATCAACCACACTACTCAAGTTGGTGGCGATGCTATTTGAAATCCTGGGTGGTGGGTTACCAAAGATGGAGACATGCATCGGTACCATTACCCAATTGAAAATATCGTATATGAATTTTGTGGCCTTATCCTCCCAAAGTTTTGAGTGATAGACATGGATAGGCTCAGCATCAGATGGAGTCGAGCTCCAGCTCATTAGAGGGAAAGGTGTCATGAAACAAACAACGTCCATGATGTAGCCGGACATGAAAAATGAGGCAGCTTTCTAATTTGCCTTCTGCGCTCGATATTCAGTAATCCGACTGGTTAGACTGTCTGACCATAGTTTGGCCCAATCGAAGGAAAAACCTTCAACAACTGTGTGAATCAGAGGCACCCACAGGAGGTAAAAGTGTGCGGTGTCCTCCCTCCCGTACAACCTACAAGTCATCATTGCTATATACCTGAATTGTGGTTCTAAGGAAGAGATTGAATAAACTCCGTTACCATCCGCTCTGAATTTTGTGGGGTGCGATACCCAATCTTTGATCAGATCAGACAAGTTTCTGTCGTATTGCTAGCATTCCTTCCGCTTGAAATCTTCCAGCAACTTGGCATTGTACACGAAGTTTGCCGTGGGTGACAATTGATACATTGCTTGCAAATGTTCAGGTTGAAAAGTCCCAATCGTCACTTGCTGCTCACCGATAATAGTCCTGGTCGGGATATCCACATGGTCTAGCGCCCATCTGATCATATCATAATAGGGAAGGAGCCGTGGCCTTGCCGCTATTTTGTGCATCTCCACTTGAACGAAGATTTTGTATTTGGTGGCCAAATCATCCTTCTCATTATCGCTGGAATCATCTGAACAATCCACCAATTTGGACTGAAAAATGTCGGAGACGTATGACCAGGTTTTGACGGTATCAATACTTCGAGGTGAAGTATCAGAAACAATATCTGAGCCTTGCCCTGAAATATTAGCAATCTCCTTGGACACTTTTC
This sequence comes from Picea engelmannii, assembly GCA_009831015.1. Taxonomy (NCBI): domain Eukaryota; kingdom Viridiplantae; phylum Streptophyta; class Pinopsida; order Pinales; family Pinaceae; genus Picea; species Picea engelmannii. The sequence continues at coordinate 27,326 of ML845791.1, read as the reverse complement.
GTGGAGCCATGATAGAGGACTCTGTACTCATCTCTCTTGTAGTAAAGATGTAGATACAGACAAAAGTTAGCCTGATGAAAAAGCTTCTTTGCGCAAAATAGAAATGAAATTTGAAATAATGAAAGAAAGAACTCCTTTATCTTATCCATTTAAAACCTCCGTGTCCTTGTGAACATAATGGTCGTTTTAATGAAAGATTTAGCAGTAAAAGCAATATCCTTATCTGTCACTTCACCGTATCTCAAGTAAATGCCATAAATTTTTGACGAGTCGTAACATAAATTAGCACAAAGACATTTAAAATTACTTCGTAGATGGTGCATATTAAATTTGTATTAATGCATTTATTGATCCGACTTAACTCCTTTAATTAGGTTTTGTTTTAGTTTTTAATCTCCTTTTTCGGTGTTCGCTATATCAGGAGAAATCGCCCCTTCCCTTTGAGCCCCCAAAACTCGAAATCACGATGATGCGATTTAGTTTAAAAAACGTAATCTGCATTAAGTGCTTAAAGAATATCGCAACTTCGCGACTCGGGGTTACGAAGGTATAGTTCTTTGGAAGAGCGATTGCCGAGTCGTGAAACCCCGACAATGTTTGACTATGGTTTAAAGCGACTTACCCCTGACACTAACTCAGGTGACTTTTGAACCCATCTCGCGACTTTGCATATCAGAGTTTGGAAACCTTGCAACTTGTAACTCCCAAAGCGCGAAAGCACGAGGTAAAGAAAAGCGATAGACTTGCTTAATGGTTAGGCGATGATGATTTAGGACTATAACAACTATCGTCACTTCGCATGTCGGGGAAATTTTTTGATTGCAAGAATTATATTTCAACCATTTGTAAAAGGTGGCTCCAACACCATGCACTCCTTATGACTGTGCTGGTAGAAAGGAGAGAAACTAGTGATAAATCCCTCTCGAACTTCACAACGAACTCATCCAATTGAGTTTTTACAGATGTTGCTAACTGTTGCAATTTTCCTCTTCCTTTCTTCTTCTATGGACACTAAGATGCATAATGACCATTCTTGTGGCATGAAAATAACTTGATCTTACTCAAGTCCTTCTTCTTCCCTAGCTGTGATGTTCCTTCTTCATTTTTACCCTTCTTGTTGGGAACCTTTCCTTTACCCTTCCTTGGATTGCTGACAAGGGCCAAGTCCTCATCACTACCTAGTACTTCCCTGCTTGCTAGCCTTGGACTCCTACTGGGTCTCTTATTAGATACAATTGTCCCAAAGAATCCACCAATCTTGAATATTTTCCCGAGCACAAACTCCCTTGGAAAATGGTTCCCAAGGATTTTGAACACTATTTAGTGCCACATTTACAAGTTATACGTTATCCACTTTCTCCCCAATAGCTTCAAGTTGATCATGTACTTGAGTGATCCTCGTGAAGTCGCTGATACATTTTCAGATCTATACATTTGCATTGATATGAGTTTAATTCTCAAGATTATCTATACATTTTCTTTGGAATAAAATTACCAAGTCATCAAACATTTCCTTGAAAATATTCTTTTTGGATAAGTGAGGAATCAAATGATCCTTCACTGTATCCAATATTACCCACTTGGATTTTATCTCCTTCTTCTCATGAGCTACCAATTCTTGTGGATTCGTTGGTGTAGGAACAACCTTCTCTGTAATCTCCCAAAGGTCACATTCCTTCAAAATAAAAGTAACCTTTACTTTCAAAGATAGGAAGTTGGATGGTCCATCCAATATGTATTCAACTCTCATACTTTCTATTTCCATCCCTTACATATGATAATCTATTATGGAAATAACCTTCTGCTGAAGATGCTCCTGTACAGACTTGTACGCCTCCTACGTGACTTGTGCAGCGTGTATGTATGTATTTTGTTATGCTATAAGGAAAGTATATTCATTTTGACCCACTGGTGCATGCGTATGTACATTCTCTACTACATTTATCGACGCATACGTCTCAAAACACCTATAAAAACAAGTTCTATTGTTGTATGTATGTTTCCAAAAAATATGATCTTCAATTTCTGAATACTAGTTTACAGATCTGCAGAGATCTCCTTGGAAATATGAAAGATCTGCTACATATGTATATCTAAAATTGGTTCCCTCTCAGAGTGAATCATCTGATACCATGTCAATTTTATATTCCCATCATATAGATAAATTGTTTACTAGCGATTTTCTTGCTGTAAAATAGATTTGCAACTCACAAAACAAAATACACTGTCTGGAATAGTTAATAGAAATAATAAGTGGAAGCAAAGAAACTAATTCCAAACACACAAATATTTTTTCCTTCAAATCAACATATCATTAGAATAATATCAAATCTTACAATGGATCCCGTACTATGAAAATATCCCACTGAGAGATAACTAAAAACTACAGACAACATTTGCAAACCTTAGCAACTCTGCCAATGTTGTACGACATCGTACATTCAACTTGTTGAGTTTTATACACACCCTGGCTCATTGTATCCTGTACATGTACATTCATTTATGCAATGTAAGGAGCGTATATATGCACAATGAATGACCTACTCGATGCATACAACTGGACCCTATTGTTGCAACTTTGATCTAATGGATCTTCCTGCAGTTGCACATGTTCTCCCTTCTCCTTATGACCTGAGCTAATCTCTAGATGAAAGTCCTTCTTCACCTATCCGAGATCTCCTTGAGAAAAATTCCTTCTTTTATCTCTCTCTCTCTCTCTCTCTCTATTATTTGATCATATGAAGTTCCTTCCTCCTTCACGATAGCCTTACTTTTGTAATATTGAGTTATGACCTAACCCTAATCTCCAAAGTGATTAATGGTTGAGATTAGATCTCACCCCACTTGAGATCAATAGATAATATTTAATTCACTGATTATTATTTCATTAAATTAAACCCAATTAATTAATAAAAACCGTTTACTTTAGTAATTCATTTAATTAAAGTAAATTACTAAGGTATAAGTCTTTGGATGACTTCCACATGTCTATAAACTTAGACCTATGCAGAAGTACCTATCCGATGCTACAATATGAGCAACGATAAGGATAATATTTGCATGGAAGTGTAGTTGGGTACTTCATATTGAATCATGTATTGGATTATATTGTATCAGAGCTTATATCATTAGGGGGTTTCCCCCTCGAAGAGACAAGTGAATAGGGTCAATCATTCCATAAAAGGATCATTGTATAATGTTTTCCTACTTTAAGGGTAAAAGGCACCCCGCTGCACTTCATCATTGGTAGTGGTAGCTAGAAGAACCTCATATCAGCAGAGGCCGTCAGGTGGCTGGCCCTGCTGAAAATGCCGTACCCACAACCCTACACCATTGGATGGCTCCGCCAAGGAAGAGATCTCCGCGTTAGCCAATAGTGCCGACTGTCGTATGGCATCAAGCCCTTCAAAGAGGACGTATTGTGTGATGTTGCTCCTCTCAAATTTTGTGATGTTCTTTTGGGCCAACCTTATTTATGGAAATGTCATGCTGTATATGAGTCTAGGCCTCGTTGTGTTATTATTAATTTGAACAGGAAATTGTACAGGATACCCGAGGCTGACCCACCTAGTTCTATTTCCTTGATCTCTGCTAAGCAATGCAGGAAGGTCATCTCTCAGACGGAGAAGTTTGTCTTCTTCGTGATTCACTCTCAGAATGAGAGAAAGATCACAACTAGATACAGGGTCTCTGCGACCGACCTCTCCACACAACAGAAGCAAGTAGATAAGGTTGTGGAAGAATACTCATATATCTTCTCCTCACCTACCGGGGTACCTCTGCACTTCCAGGTCAAGCACCCCATCGATCTGACCCCCGACGCAACACTACCCAATGGGACAGTCTATAGCCACTCTTTGTTAGAGAATGAGGAGATCAAGTGACAAATCCAATAATTTCTCCATAAGGGGTACATCCGTCCCATCTCATCACCTTGCGAGAACCCAATCGTGTTGGTACAAAAGAAAGATGGAACCTGGTGACTTTGCATTGATTCCTGGGCTTTGAATAAAATCACAATCAGAAACCAATACTCGATTCCTGGAATTGACGACCTCCTTGATCAACTCATGGGGGCCAAATACTTCAGTAAGATTGATCTAAAATCTGGCTACCACCAGGTCCCGATAGAACAGACAGATGTATGGAAGATTGCCTTCAAGTCAAAGGAAGGCCTTTTTGAATGGTTGGTCATGCCCTTTGGTCAAACAAATGCTCCAACCACTTTTATGAGGATGATGGATGATATCCTGTGACCATTCACCAATACTTTTGTAGTGGTGTATCTGGATGACATTCTCATTTACAACAAGACTTAGGCTGAACACTTGTATCATATTCAACAGGTTCTGCACACCCTTCGGTAGCACAAGCTATGCGCCAACTTGTAAAAATGCTCCTTCGACATGGAAAAGGTCCATTACCTAGGCTACATCATTGATCAACATGGATTACATGTGGATCTAGCCAAGATCCAAGTCATCCATGACTGGCCATCCCCAATCACACTCACTGAGCTTCAGAGCTTCTTGGGCCTTGACAATTTCTACCGCAGGTTTGTGTTGGGATTCTCCCATATTGCATGGGCCCTCAGCCAAATAACCAGGGGTGGTGGTAAGGAGAAATTTGCGTGGGGCCGACCCCAACAAAAAACATTCAATGATTTGAAACAACGCTTGTGATCATCCCTAGTACTTTCACTACCAGACTTGCAACAACCCTTTGATATTGAGACTGATGCTTCAGACTATGCTGTGGGTTCCATTCTCATGCAGCACGACCACCCCGTGGCCTATCATAGTGAGACACTATCATATGTTTTTCGTAAGTACCCTACTTAAGACAAAGAAATGTACTCCATTGTGCAAGCCTGCCACCAGTGGAGACATTACATTCTTGGGAGGGAGACAGTCATCCACACTGATCATAAGCCACTGCAGTTCATGCAGACACAAGGAAAATTGCAGAATGACCACCATCAAAAGTAGTCCACATACTTGCAACAATTCCACCTCAACATCAAGTATAAAATAGGAAGCATGAACCGCATCGATGATTGCCTCAGCAGACCACCAGTCGCAACACTCACCACAATGCTAGATTCTTGCGGCCATGAGACCTCTGGATGGTCCCAACTCTATGAGAAAGACCTTGACTTCACCACCACCGAACAAATGTTGGGTGCAAAGGAATTTGTCGATAATTTCCATCTTCAAGATGGGTTGTTGTGTCGTCTAGGCCATATCTATGTTCCATAAAGCGAGTGAGTGAAGCTGATCTGGGAAGCCCACTAAAGTCGGGTGGTAGGACACTTCGGCGACAAAAAGACATTGACGATGCTACAAAAACATTTCTACTGGCCGAAACTTTGACAAGAGGTCAACAAGTATATCAGGTCTTGCACTTCCTGCGTTATTTCCAAACCAACCACTAAGAAACAGGGCCTGTACACCCCTCTTCCTACTTCTAACAGGCCATGGGAATCCATCTCAATGGACTACATGTCGGGCCTCCCATCCACCAAGCAGGGAAATGACTATGTTTTTGTGGTTGTTGATCGCTTTTCTAAGATGGCGATTATGGTTGCCTGTAAGAAGAGGATCACAATAGAAGCCACTACCAAGCTCTTCTTTGAATGAGTCTGGGTACATTTTGGAATCCCCCAAACCATTGTCTCAGATCGGGACAATCGATTTCTCATCACATTCTAGTTGAGCCTCTGGTCACTGCTGGACACCAAGCTCACCAAATCCATGGCCTTCCACCCCTAGACCGATGGCCAAACTAAGGTCGTAAATCAAATGATCGTGCATATCCTGCGCATGTATAATTACAAGCACCCTCACACATGGAATGAGAGTCTTCCCTATGTCCAACATAGCTACAACGGAGCCATGCATAGCTCAACCGACCACAACCCCTTTCAGGTGGGGTTGGGATTCCAACCATTGGGTCCCATCGATGTTGCACTTCCCCTTGCGGTCACCTCGATCGACTCCTCTCCTACTCCAACTGAGGCTGACAAAGCCACCTGGTTCATTGAGAGGTTCCAACACATCCACTAACAGGTTCAGGATATCCTAAAAATATCCAATGACAAGTACAAGCAACACCATGATCAACATCGGGTGCCACATAAGTTTCAGGTGGGTGACAAAGTTTGGTTGCACTTGCAGACAAAACGCCTTACAAGACCCAATAAGAAGCTTCGCCCACTCTGTTATGGGCCATACACCATCACTAAGGCTATGGGGTATAATGCGTTTGAGCTCAAAATTCCTCCTTTCCTTGGCCTGCACCCAGTGTTCAACATGGACCTCCTTTGGCCTTATTTCCCACCATTGTTGGACACCTCAGACGTAGAAGAACAACTGACACCAACAGAGCTCAACCCCGAATGCATACAATAGGCATCCAGTGATCAGATTTTGGATACCCAGATCAAGGGCACTCGACAACAAAGGATCTAGCTTTATCGAGTCATCAAAGCAGGGCAACTCCCACACCAAAGCAAGTGGGTCACCCGGAGCCAAATTCAACAAAATTTTTCTCATTTGATGGGGGAACTCAATGCAATGGAGACCATTGCTTCCTAAGGAGGGAGGATTGATCCAAGTGGATATTGGTGGCCACCCACCTTGTCCAGCTGGCTCAAGACAACTTTCTTGCAATTTTGATAATTTACTACTTTTAGTAATTTTTTAGGTCCCGAACTTTCAGAGCCGTTTTGAGGCCCTAAACGATGTTTTTTGGGGTATGCTGCGGTGAAAAATTCCATCATCATGAAATTTTGTGCAAATGTTGTAGTCCTCAAATATATCTTTCCAATGGGCTATCATATGCCTAAAACAGAGATCGTATGCAAAAGTTACGACCTCGGGAAATTGATGTACTGACTTACCCAAATGGGGCCCACATGACTTTTGGCGCTTCATCTCCTAGGGTTAGGTTTTTGGATGTTTAGGGTTTTTGAAACTCCTGTTTATTGTAAAAAGGCTTCGAGAGCCTCAGTGTAATGATCTTCTTGCGAATGAGCGTAGCCGTCACATCTCTTCTCAGAGATAAGCTGCCACCATTCCAACAAACTTGTTTTCCGCTGCATTTAATAGTTTCATCTTATCTCCTTATTGAATAAAAAACCAGTTTTATTGTATCTTTGTTATTCTGTGTTAAGCATCTAGTAATAATCTGTAGTCATTTCATTCTTCTCATAAAATTCGGATCAGTGGTATCAAAGCGATCTGCTCCTTGTCATCTTAATGCATGTCCCCAATGAGGTCGGAGTACAAAGAGTTGGGTCTCGAGCTTGTTTCTATTGAGGAAAAAATATTTCGCACACCTAGGCAACCTCTCATTGAAGGAGAAAATAAATATGATGGGACATGTGATCCTTTCAATCTGTTGATTGAGGAAGCCCTCACGCAACAGAGGAACGAGATGATGGATAATTTTTCCCAAATCCTTCGGTGGCTACCAACAGGCGACACATCTTCTTCAAGTGGAGGCACCACCCCCTTCAAGGTATAAATAAACTTTGATATTCCTATATTTGAAGGTCAGATAGATGTAGATGTTGTATAAAAGTGGTTGAATCTACTAGAAAGGTATTTTTCTGTCCATAACTTTTCGAATAGAGAAAAGATTACTTTTGCGCTCCTCAAAGCCGTTCCCCATGTCAAAGATTGGTGGGAAACTTTCTGTGAGCAAAAGGAAACAAAGGAACCCTCATTATTTACAGTCACAACCACCTGGTAATCCTTCAGGGATGCTATTAAGGAACAATACTACCCTGTCGAAAGTTATCACGACTTGTATACCAAATGGACCACACTGCGGCAAGAAAGAGACCAAGCATTGCAAGATTTCACAAATATCTTCCATACCTTGCACACCAAGCTGGGTATCAAATATTCAGAGTGACATCTGGTGCTCAAGTATCATGGTGCTCTGCATAGATACATCCAAACCGAAATGGAATTTTTGGACATCTTATCCTTGGGCGCGGCCTACCGATATGCCGTCAAAATCGAGCAGAAGATCAAACAAAAGACGCGACAATTTGGGTCAGGGAACCCCTCACAAAAAAAGCCAGGAAATGGTATCCCCAACCCACAGAACAAAGGACAGATCATATATGGACAGTATCAGGACAACTAGTCCAAGCCGCAAGCAAAGAAGGACACCAGAAAGAAAAAGAAAGCCACCGGGAAGTGGTGCGACTACCATAAGAGCCCTTGGCATAACACTGTTGACTACCGCTCAAAGGAGTCGCTGGTGGATGAAGTGAAAGCCTATGAATTAGATGCAGGTTTTGAATCTAAGTTAGAACTAGAAAGGGGAAGACAGATCATTGACATGGAACCCATTGCCACCATTTCTACCACCAAGCTCCAACATGGTGAACCAGACGAGCCAGAAGAAGGAGAGCGCCTCTTCCATTCACAGATGTGGGTAAAAGGCACCCTGCTGCACTTCATCGTTTATAGTGGTAGCCAGAAGAACCTCATCTCAACAGAGGTCATCAAGCGGCTGGCCCTGCCAACAACGCCACACCCACAACCCTACACCATTGGATTGATCCGCCAAGGAAGCGATCTCTGTGTCAGCCAACAGTGCCGACTGTCGTACGACATCAAACCCTTCAAAGACTAGGTATTGTGTGATGTTGCTCCTCTTGAAGTTTGTGATGTTGTTTTGGGCCAACCTTATTTATGGAAATGTCATGCTGTATATGAGTCTAGGCCTCATAGTGTAATTATTACTTTGAACAGGAAATTGTACAGGATACCCGAGGCTGTCCCACCTAGTGCTATTTCCTAGATATTTGCTATGCAATGGAGGAAGGTCATCTCTCAGATGGGGAATTTTGTCTTCTTCGTGATTCGCTCTCAGAATGAGAGAAAGATCACAACCATATCCAGAGTCTTTGTGGCCGACCTCTCCACACAACAGAAGCAAGTAGATAAGGTTGTGGAAGAATACTCAGATATCTTCTCATCACCTACCAAGGTACCTCTGCAGTACCAGGTCAAGCACCCCATCGATCTGATCCCTGATGCACCTGTAAGGTAGCTAGAGAGGTAATGGGGGGGCCCAGAGGGCCCATAGTGATAATAGTGGAGGTCATTCAATGTAAGGTGGACTGGGTCCACTATATTAATAAAGGCCCACTATGGTAGTTGGATGTAATAAATGTGAGAAGACTCTCTAGAAGGTTCCTAGGAGATAGGGAGAGATATATAAAGAATTCTAGGCAATGTAATGAAACATAGTGAAGAATATTGTGATTGTACAAGCAAGGATTGCTTAAGGAGTTTTATCCTTCCATAAGGATTATTATACGGTGTTACCCTACCTCAAGGGTTTTATCTATTTCTTGTGTTCATGTTATGGTGAATGATTTATGGTTTATTCTTGGTTATTTCTGAAGTATATTTGCAGATCTGGTATAGGTACAAAGAAGGGAAGATTTGTTTTCTCTTTTTGCAGAATTTGTTTTAGCGAAGAGAAAGAGGGCGACGCAGTTCAGGTTCAGATCTAAAGTTTTACGAGCTGAATTTGGAAAAACAAATTGGGTATTTAAATTCCTCTCGGAAAAATACCCAATTTCAAAAAAAAAAATCAGCCAAAACGGAGTTCAGGAAGTAAAGTTATGAGCATTTTAAATTCAACAATTTTTTAGGGTTTTTCCGGAAAAAGCCGCGATTTTTTGCCGTAACTTATTGATCTATTTTTTGGGGTTTTTTCATAGCAAGATTTATTTTACAGGGAAATGTGATGGCCCTAGTATTGAATCATTCATTAAATAAAGAAAATCAACATGGGGAGATACTTGGCACCATTGGGTAGCTCTCAAATTGCAAGGTGATGCTGCCATTTGGTGGAAATCGCTTGATTATGAGGAGATGATGAGACTTTCCAATGTAGAATTTGAAAAAATATTGTTAGACAAGTGGTCTCATGGAGAAAATGAGGATAAAGAGATAACCAAGAGTTTATTTTCATGTGAAAAATCTATATTACAGGTTCATGGTTGTATTCATAAAGAAAATATCGTTGTTTCTATTAACTCTAGTTGCATGCATAATTTTATCAATGTTCAGTTGGTTAATAGATTGCAATTTCCAATAAAGAATATTCAAAGCACACATGTTGAGGGTGAAAATGTTCAAATTTTTAAAGATTTGAAGATTACCATGGATAAATATGTGTTGCATTTAGATTTTTATGCTATGGATATGGATGACGTGGATATTGTTTTGGGATATCCTTGGATCGAATCAGTAGGTACCATTAATATTAATGTGCAAAAGAAGTTTTTAAAGTTGTGGTACAAGAAAAAGAAAATCACATTGCAGGATGTGTCTCTTAGTAAGAAAGATGGATCCATGGAGGCTATCACAGAAGTTATTGTCCAGTCTGAAGTTGA
>ML845791.1:0-12182 GCA_009831015.1 Picea engelmannii | reverse complement strand
TATACAACATGACATTTCCATAAATAAGGTTGGCCCAAAAGAACATCACAAACTTCGAGAGGAGCAAAATCACACAATACCTCGTCTTTGAAGGGCTTGATGTCATATGACAGTCGGCACTATTGGCTGACGCGGAGATCGCTTCCTTCATGGAGCCATCCAATGGTGTAGGGTTGTGGGTGTGGCGTTTTCGGCTTGGCCAACCGCTTGATGACCTCTTCTGAGATGAGGTTCTTTTGGCTACCACTATCAACGATGAAGTGCAGCGGGGTGCCTTTTACCCACATCTGTGAATGGAAGAGGTGCTCTCCTTCTTCTGGCTCGTCTGGTTCACCATGCTAGAGCTTGGTGATAGCAATGGTGGTACTGGGTTCCAAGTCCATGATCCATATTCCCTTTTATGGTTCTAACTTAGAGTCAGAACCTACATCTGATTTAGAGGCTTTCACTTTGGCCACCAGCGACTGCTTTGAGTGGTAGTCAGTAGTGTTATGCCAAGGGCTCTTATGGAAGTCGCACCACTTCCCGGTATCTTTCTTTGTCTTTCTAGTGTCCTTCTTTGCTTTCGGCTTGGATTGGTTTTCCTGATACTGTCCATATTTTCTTTGTCCTTTGTTTTGTGGGTTGGGGTTGCCCTTTCCTGGCTTTTTTTGTGAGGGGTTCCCTGGCCCAAATTGTCGCGTCTTTTGTTTGAGCTTCTGCTCAATTTTGATGACATATCGGTAGGTCGTGCCCAAGGATGAGATGTCCAAATATTACATTTCGGTCTGGATGTATCTATGCAGAGCACATGATACTTGAGCACCAGATGTCGCTCTGAATATTTGATACCTAGCTTGGTGCGCAAGGTATGGAAGATATTTGTGAAATCTGGCACTGCTTGGTCTCTTTTTTGTTGCAGTCTGGTCCATTTGGTATACAAGTTGTCATAACTTCCAACAGGGTAGTATTTTTCCTTAATAGCATCCCTGAAGGATTCCCATATGGTCGTGACTATAAATAATGAGGGTTCATCTGTTTCCTTTTGCTCACAAAAAGTTTCCCACCAATCTTTGACATGAGGAACGGCTTTGAGGAGCGCAAAAGTAATCTTTTCTCTATTCGAAAAGTTATGGATAGAAAAATACCCTTCTAGTAGATTCAACCACTTGTCTACAGCATCTGCGTCTATCTGGCCTTGAAATATAGGAATATTGAAGTTTATTTGTACCTTGAAGGGGGCGGTGCCTCCACTCGAAGAATATGTGTCGCTTGTTGGTAGTCGTCGAAGGATTTGCATGAAATTATCCATCATCTCATTCCTCTGTTGCATGAGGGCTTCCTCAATCAACATTTTGAAAGGATCTCATGTCCCCTCATATTTCTTTTCTCCTTCCATGAGAGGCCGCTTGAGTGTGCGAGCGATTTTGTTCTCAAGAGAAACAAGCTTGAGACCCAACTCTTTGTACTCCGACCTCGTTGGGGAAATTCATTAAGATGACAAGGAGAAGATCGCTCTGATACCACCAATCCAGATTTTATGAGCAGAACAAAATGACTATATATTATTACCAGATGTTTAACACAGAATAACAGAGATACAGTAAAATTGGTTTTCTATTCAATGAGGAAATAAATTGAAACTGTGAAATGAAGTGGAAAACAAGCTTGTTGGAATGATGGTGGCTTATCTCTAACAAGAGATTTGGCGGTTGCGCTCATTCGCAAGAAGATCATTACAATGAGGTTCTCAAATCCTTTTTACAATAAACATGAGTTTCAAAAACATAAAACATCCAAAAACCTAACCCTGGGAGATGAAGCGCCAAAAGTCATGTGGGCCCCGTTTGGGTAAGTGAGTACATCAACTTCCCGGGGTCGTAACTTTTCAATACGATCTTCGTTTTAGGCATATGATAGCCCATTGGAAAGATCTATCCGAGGACTACAACAGTTGTGCAAAATTTCATGATGAAAAATTGAGCTGCAACATACCCCAAAAAACGTCATTTAGGGCCTCAAAATAGCTCTGGAAGTTCAGGACCCAAAAAACTGCTAAAACTAGTAAATTATCAAAATTGCTAGAAAGTTGTTTTGAGCCAAATGGAAAAGGTGAGTGGCCACCAATGTCCACCTAGATCAATCCTCCCTTATTAGGAAGCAATGGTCTCCATTGCGTTGATTTCCCCCATTAGATGAGGTAATTTCTGTTGAATTTGGCCCCGGGTGAGCCACTTGCCTTGGTGCAGTAGCTGCCCTACTTTGACGACTCGATAAAGATGGATCCTTTGTTGTCAAGTGACCTTGATCTGTGTGTCCACAATGTGATCATTAGATTCATGTTGTATGCAGTCTGGGTTGATCTCTGTTGGTCTCAGGTGTTCTGATACGTCTGAGGTGTTTAATAATGGTGGGAAATAAGGTCGAAGGAGGTCGACGTTGAACACTGGGTGTAGGCAAAGGAAAGGAGGAATGTTGAGCTGAAACGCATTATCTCCCATAGCCTTAGTGATGTTGTATGGCCCATAATGGAGTGGGTGAAGCTTATGATGGGGTCATGTAAGGCGTTCTTTCTACAAGTGCAACCAAACTTTGTCACCCACCTGAAACATATGTGGCACCTGATGTTGATCATGGCGTTGTTTGTACTTGTCATTGGACTTATGTAGGATATCCTAAACCTATTGGCGGATGTGATGGATCCTCTTAATGAACCGAGTGGATTTTTCAGCCTCAGTTGGAGCAGGAGAGGAGTCGATCAAGGTGACCGCAAGGGGAAGTGCAACATCGATGGGACCCGATGGTTGGAATCCCAACCCCACCTGAAAGGGGTTGTGGTCAGTTGAGCTATGTAGGGCTCGGTTGTAGCTATGTTGGAAATAGGGAAGAATCTCATCCCATGTACGAGGGTGCTTGGAATTATGCATGTGCAGGATATGCAAAATCATTCGATTTATGACCTCAATTTGGCCATCAGACTGGGGATGGAAGGTCGTGGATTTGGTGAGCTTGGTGTCCAACAGTGACCAGAGGCTCAACCAGAATGTGTTGGGAAATCGAATGTCCCAATCTGAGACAATGGTTTGTGGGATTCAAAAATGTACCCAGACTCATTCAAACAAGAGCTTGGCAGTGGCTTCTACTTTGATGCTCTTCTTGCAAGCAACCAGAATCGCCATCTTAGAAAAGCGATCAACAACCAAAAAAACACAGTCATTTCCCCTCTTGGTGGACAGGATGCCTGACATGTAGTCCATTGATATGGATTCCCATGGTCTGTCAGGAGTAGGAATAGGGGTGTACAGGCCCTATTTCTTAGTGGTTAGTTTGGCAATAGCGCAGGCAATGCAAGACCTAATATACGTGTTGACCTTCTGTCAAAGTTTCGGCTAGTACAAATGTTTTTGTAGCATCTCCACTATCTTTTCGATGACGAAGTGTCCTACCATCCGACTGTAGTGGGATTTCCAGATTAGCTTCACTCACTCACTTGATGGAACACAGATATGGCCCAGACGACACAACAACCCATCCTAAAAATGGAAATTATCGACAACTGCCTTTGAACCCAACATTTGGTATGTGGTGGCGAAGTTCGGGTCTGTCTCATAGAGTTGGGGGCATCCAGAGGTCTCATGGTCGTAAGATTCTAGCATTGTGGTGAGTGTTGCGACTAGTGGTATGTTGAGGCAATAAGTGACGCGGTTGGTGCTTCCTTCTTTATACTTGATGTTGAGGTGGAATTGTTGTAAGTATGTGGACCACTTTTGATGGTGGTCATTCTGAAATTTTCCTTATGTCTGCAAGAACTGCAGTGGATTATGATCAATGTGGATGATTGTCTCCCTCCCAAGAATGTAATGTCTCCACTAGCAGCAGGCTTGCACAATGGGGTACATTTCTTTTTCGTAAGTAGGGTACTAACGGACAGCATCTGATAGTGTCTCGCTATAATAGGCCACGGGGTGGTCGTGCTGCGTGAGAACGGCACCCACAGCATAGTCTGAAGCATCAGTCTCAATCCCAAAGGGTTGTTGCAGCTCTGGTAGTGAAAGTACTGGGGTTGAGCACAAGTGATGCTTCAAATCATCGAATGCTTGTTGTTGGGGATGGCCCCACATAAATTTCTCCTTACCACCACCCCTAGTTATTTGGCTGAGGGCCCATGCAATATGGGAGAATCCCAACACAAACCTGTGGTAGAAATTGGCAAGGCCCAAGAAGTTTCAAAGCTCAGTGAGTGTGGTTGGGGCTGGCCAGTCACTGATGACTTGTATCTTGGTTGGATCCACATGTACACCATGTTGATCAATGATGTAGCCTAGGTAATGGACCTTGTCCATGCCGAAGGAGAATTTTTCCAAGTTGGTGTATAGCTTGTGTTGTCGCAGGGTGTGCAGAACCTGCTGAATATGTTGCAAGTGTTCGACCCAAGTCTTGTTGTAAATGAGAATTTCATCCAGATACACCACTACAAAAGTATTGGTGAATGGTCATAGGATATCGTCCATCATCCTCATGAAAGTGGTTGGATCATTTGTTAGACCAAAGGGCACGACCAACCATTCAAAGAGGCCTTCCTTTGACTTGAAGGTAGTCTTCCATACATCTGTCTGTTCTATCAAGACCTGGTGGTAACCAGACTTTAGATCAATTTTACTAAAGTATTTGTCCCCCATGAGTTGATCAAGGAGGTCGTCGATTCGGGGAATCGAGAACTGATTTCTGACTGTGATTTTATTTAGAGCCCGGTAATCAATGCAAAGTCGTCAGGTTCCATATTTCTTTTGTACCAGCGTGATTGGGATCCCGCAAGGTGATGAGATGGGATGGATGTGCCCCTTGTGGAGAAATTCTTGGATCTTTCGCTTGATCTCCTCATTCTCTAACAGAGAGTGGTGATATACTGGCCCATTAGGCAGCGTTGTGTCGGGGGTTAGATCGATGGGGTGCTTGACCTGGCAGTGCAGAGGTACCCCGATAGGTGAGGAGAAGATATATGGGTATTCTTCCACGACCTTATCTACTTTGTTCTGCTGTGTGGAGAGGTCGGTCGTAGAGACCCTGGATGTGGCTGTGATCTTTCTATCATTCTAAGAGCGAATCACAAAGAAGACAAACTTCCATGTCTGAGAGATGACCTTCCTGCATTCCTTAGCAAAGATCAAGGAAATAGCACTAGGTGGGACAACCTCGGGTATCCTGTACAATTTCTTGTTCAAAGTATGAATAGCACTACGACACCTAGACTCACATACAGCATGACGTTTCCATAAATAAGGTTGGCCCAAAAGAACATCACAAACTTCGAGAGGAGAAAAATCACACAATACCTCGTCTTTGAAGGGCTTGATGTCGTACAACAGTCGACACTGTTAGCTGACACGGAGATTGCTTCCTTAGTGGAGCCATCCAATGGTGTAGGGTTGTGGGTGCGGCATTGTTGGCAGGGCCAGTTGCTTGACGACATCTACTGAGATGAGGTTCTTCTGGCTACCACTATCAATGATGAAGTGCAACAGGGTGCCTTTTACCCACATATGTGAATGGAAGAGGCACTCTCCTTCTTATGGCTCGTCTGGTTCACCATACTAGAGCTTGGTGGTAGAAACAGTGGCACTGGGTTTCGCGTCAATGATTCTCCTTCCCCTTTTTGGTTCTGACTCGGATTCAAAACCCACATCTGATTTAGAGGCTTTCACTTTGGCCACCAACGACTGCTTTGAGTGGAAGTCAGCATTGTTATGCCAAGGGCTCTTATGGAAGTCGCACCACTTCCTGGTATCTTTCTTTATCTTTCCGGTGTCCTTCTTTGCTTGCGTCTTGGACTGGTTGTCCTGATACTTTCCATCTCTACTCTATCATTTGTACTATGGGTTGGGGCTGCCCTTTCCTAGCTTTTGTTGTGAGTGGTTCCCCGACCCAGATTGTCGCATCTTTTGTTTGAGCTTCTGCTCGATTTTGATAGCATATCGGTAGGCCGCGCCCAAGGATGAGATGTCCATAAATTCCATTTCGGTCTGGATGTATCTATGCAGAGCACCATGATACTTGAGCACCATATGTCTCTCTGAATCTTTGATACCCATCTTGGGGAGCAAGGTATGGAAGATATTTGTGAAATCTAGCACTGCTTAGTCTCTTTCTTTCCGCAGTGTGGTCCATTTGGTATACAAGTCGTCATAAATTTCGACAGGGTAGTATTGTTCCATAATAACATCCTTGAAGGATTCCCAGGTGGTCGTGACTGTAAATAATGAGGGTTCCTCTATTTCCTTTTGCTCACATAAAGTTTCCCACCAATCTTTGACATGGGGAACGGCTTTGAGGAGCGCAAAAGTAATCCTTTCTCTATTCAAAAAGTTATGGACAGAAAAATACCCTTCTAGTAGATTCAACCACTTGTCTACATCATTTGCATCTATATGACCTTCAAATATAGGAATATCGATGTTTACTTGTACCTTGAAGGGGTCGGTGCCACCACTCGAAGAAGATGTGTCGCCTATTAGTAGTCGTCGAAGGATCTCCGCGAAATTATCCATCATATTGTTCCTCTATTACGTGAGGAATTCCTCAATCAACAATTTGAAAGGATCTCATGTCCCATCATCTTTCTTTTCTCCTTCCATGAGAGGTCGCTTGGGTGTGCGAGAGATTGTGTCCTCAAGAGAAACAAGCTCGAGACCCAACTCTTTGTACTCCGACCTCGTTAGGGACATGCATTAAGACGACAAGGAGAAGACCGCTCTGATACCATTGATCCAGATTTTATGAGCAGAATGAAATGACTACAGATTATTTCCATATGCTTAACATAGAATAATAGTGATACAGTAAAACTGGTTTTCTATTCAATAAGGAAATAAGTTGAAACTGTAAAATGCAGAGGAACAAAAGCTTGTTGGAATGGTGGTGGCTTATCTCTGAGAAGAGATGTGACGGTTGCACTCATTCACAAGAATATCATTACAATGAGGCTCTCAAAGCCTTTTTTCAATAAACAGGAGTTTCAAAAACCATAAACATCCAAAAACCTAACCCTAGGAGATGAAGCGTCAAAATTCATGTGGGCCCCGCTTCGGTAAGTCAATACATCCACTTCCTAGGGTCGTAACTTTTCCATACGATCTTCATTTTAGGCGTATGATAGCCCATTGGAAAGATCTATATGAGGAATACAACAGTTGCGCAAACTCTAATGATTCAACATACCCCAAAAAATGTCGTTTAGGGCCTCAAAACGACTCTGGAAGTTTAGGACCCAAAAAACTGCTAAAACTAGTAAATTATCAAAATTGCTATAAAGTTGTTTTAAGCCAGCTGGAAAAGGTGGGTGGCCACAGATATCCACTTGGACCAATCCTCCCTTCTTAGGAAGCAATGGTCTCCATTGCGTTGAGTTCCCCCATCAGATGAGGAAATTTCTGCTAAATTTGGCCCCGGGTAAGCCACATGCCTTGGTGCAGGAGCTGCCCTGCTTTGACGACTCGATAAAGTTGGATCCTTTGTTGTCGAGTGCCCTTGATCTGTGTTTCCACAATGTCATCACTAGATTCTTGTTGTATGCAGTTGGGGTTGAGCTCTGTTGGTGTCAGTTGTTCTTCTACGTCTGAGGTGCCCAATAATGCTAGAAAATAAGGTCGAAGAAGGTCCACGGTGAACACTGGGTGTAGGCCAAGGAAAGGAGGAATGTTGAGCTCAAACGCATTATCCCCCATAGCCTTAGTGATGGTGTACGGCAAATAACAGAGTGGATGAAGCTTCCGATGGGGTCCTATAAGGCATTCTTTCTGCAAGTGCAACCAAACTTTGTCACCCACCTGAAACTTATGTGGCACCCGATGTTGATCATGGCGTTGCTTGTACTTGTCATTTCACTTCTGTAGGATATCCTGAACATGTTCGCAGATGTGTTGGATCCTCTCAATGAACCGGGTGGCTTTTTCATCCTTAGTTGGAGCAGGAGAAGTGCAAGGGGAAATGAAACATCGATGGGACTCAATGGTTGGAATCCCAACCCCACCTGAAAGGGGTTGTGGTCGGTTGACCTATGCAGGGTTCAGTTGTAGCTATGTTGGACATAGGGAAGACTCTCATCCCATGTATGAGGGTGCTTGGAATTATACATGCACAGGATATGCACGATCATTCGATTTACAACCTCAGTTTGGCCATCGGTCTGGGGGTGGAAGGCCATGGATTTGGTGAGCTTGGTGTCCAGCAGTGACCAGAGGCTCGACCAGAATGTGCTGAGAAATCGACTGTCCTGATCTGAGACAATGGTTTGTGGGATTCCAAAATGTGCCTAGACTCATTCAAAGAATATCTTGGCAGTGGCTTATGTTGTGATGCTCTTCTTACATGCAACGAGAATCACCATCTTAGAAAAGCGATCAACAACCACATAAACACAGTCATTTCCCTGCTTGGTGGATGGGAGGCCCTACATGTAGTCCATTGAGATGGATTCCCATGGCCTGTCAGGAGTAGGAAGCGAGGTGTATAGGCCCTATTTCTTAGTGGTTGGTTTGTAAATAGCACAGGCAGTGTAAGACCCGATATACTTGCTGACCTCCTGTCGAAGTTTCGGCCAGTAGAAATGTTTTTGTAGCATCGCCACTGTCTTTTCAATGTCGAAGTGTCCTTCCACCCAACTGTAGTGGGCTCCTCAGATCAGCTTCACTCGCTCGCCTGATGGAACTCAGATATGGCCCACATGACACAAAAACCTATCCTACAAGAGTCTAGCATTGTGGTGAGTGTCGCGACTGGTGGTCTACTGAGGCAATCAATGACGCAGTTGGTGCTTCTTGTTTTATACTTGATGTTGAGGTGGAATTGTTGCAAGTATGTGGACCACTTTTGATGGCGGTCATTCTGCAATTTTCCTTGTGTCTTCATCAACTATAGTGGCTTATGATCAGTGTGGATGACTGTCTCCCTCCTAAGAATATGATGTCTCCACTAGCGGCAGGCTTGCACAATGGAGTACATTTCTTTGTCGTAAGTAGGGTACATAAAGACAACATTTGATAGTGTCTCACTATGATAGGCCATTGGGTGGTCATGCTACATGAGAATGGCACCCATAGCATATTTTGAAGCATCAGTCTCAATCTCAAAGGAATTTTGCAGGTCTAGTAGTGAAATTACTGGGGCTGAGCACAAGTGCTGCTTCAAATCATCGAAAACTTGTTGTTGGGTTCGGCCCCATGCAAATTTCTCATTACCACCACCCCTGGTTATTTGGCTCAGGGCCCATGAAATATGGGAGAATCCCAACACAAACCTGCAGTAGAAATTGGCAAGGCCCGAGAAGCTCTGAAGCTCAGTGAGTGTGGTTGGGGCTGGCCAGTCATGGATGAATTGGATATTGGTTGGATCCACATGTATGCCATGTTGATCAATGATGTAGCCTAGGTAATGGACCTTTTCCATGTCGAAGGAGCATTTTTCCAAGTTGATCTATAGCTTGTGTTGTCGCAGGGTGTGCAGAACCTACTGAATATGCTGCAAGTGTTCGGCCTAAGTCTTGTTGTAAATGAGAATGTCATCCAGATACACCACTACAAAATTATTGGTGAATGGTCACAGGATATCGTCCATCATCCTCATGAAATTGGTTGGAGCATTTGTTAGACCAAAGGGCATGACCAACCATTCAAAAAGGCCTTCCTTTGACTAGAAGGCGATCTTCCATACATCTATCTGTTATGTCAGGACCTGGCAGTAGCCAGACTTTAGATCAATATTACTGAAGTATTTTTCCCCCGTGAGTTGATCAAGGAGGTCGTTGATTCATGGAATCAGGTACCAGTTTCTGACTGTGATTTTATTCAGAGCCCAGTAATCAATGCAAAGTCACCAGGTTCCATCTTTCTTCTGTACCAGCACGATTGGGCTCCCTCAAGGTGATGATATGGGATGGATGTTCCCCTTGTGGAGAAATTCTTGGATCTATCGCTTGATCTCCTTATTCTCCAATAGAGAGCGGTGATAGACTGGCCCATTGGGTGGAAATGCGTCAAGGGTTAGATCGATGGGGTGCTTGACCTGGCAGTGCAGAGGTACCCCGGTAGGTGAGGAGAAGATATCTGAGTATTCTTCCACGAACTTATCTACTTGCTTCTACTGTTTGGAGAGGTCAGTCACAGAGACCTTGGATGTGGCTATGATCTTTCTCTCATTCTGAGAGAGAATCACAAAGAAGACAAACTTCCTCATCTGAGAGATGACCTTCCTACATTTCTTAGCAGAGATTAAGGAAATAGCACTAGGTGGGACAGCCTCGGGTATCCTGTACATTTTTTTGTTCCAAGTAATAATAACACTACAAGGCCTAGACTCATATACAGCATGATGTTTCCATAAATAAGGTTGGCCCAAAAGAACATCACAAAATTCGAGAGGAGCAACATCAATCAATACCTCATCTTTGAAGGGCTTGATGTCGTACGACAGTCGGCACTTTTTTCTGATGCGAAGATCGCTTCCTTGGTGGAGCCATCCAATGGTGGAGGGTTGTGGGTGCGGTGTTGTCTATAGGGCTAGCCGCTTGATGACCTCTATTGAGATGAGGTTCTTATTTCTACCACTATCAACAATGAAGTGCAGCGGGGTGCCTTTTACCCACATATGTGAATGGAAGAGGTGCTCTCCTTCTTTTGGCTCATCTGGTTCACCATGCTGGAGCTTGGTGGTAGCAATGGTGGCACCAGATTCTGCGTCAATGATCTGTCTTCCCCTTTCTGACTCAGAGTCAGAACCCGCATCTGATTCAGAGGCTTTCACTTCGGCCACCAGCGACTGCTTTGAGCGACAGTCAGCAGTGTTATGCCAAGGGCTCTTATGGAAGTCGCACCACTTCCTGGTATCTTTCTTTTTCTTTCTGGTGTCCTTCTTTGCTTGCGGCTTGGACTGGTTGTCCTGATACTGTCCATATTTGATCTATCCTTTGTTCCGTGGGTTGGGGATGCCCTTTCCTGGCTTTTTTTGTGAGGGGTTCCCCGGCCCAAATTGTCGCGTCTTTTGTTTGAGCTTCCGCTTGATTTTCACGGCATATCGGTAGGCCATACCCAAGGATGAGATGTCCATAAATTCCATTTCGGTCTGGATGTATCTATGCAGAGCACCGCGATACTTGATCAGTAGATGTCGCTCTGAATCTTTTATACCTATCTCAGTACGCAAGGTATGGAAGATATTTGTGAAATTTGGCACTGCTTGGTATCTTTCTTGCCACAGTGTGGTCCATTTGGTATACAAGTCATCATAACTTTCGACAGGGTCATATTATTCCTTAATAACATCCCTGAAGGATTTCTAGGTGGTTGTGACTGTAAATAGTGAGGGTTCCTCTGTTTCCTTTTTCTCACAGAAATTTTCCCACTAATCTTTGACATGGGGAAAGGCTTTGAGGAGTGCAAAATTAATCTTTTATCTATTTGAAAAGTTATGGACAGAAAAATACCCTTTTAGTAGATTCAACCACTTGTCTACAGCATCTGTGTCTATCTGACCTTCAAATATAGGAATATCAAAGTTTATTTGTACATTGAAGGGAGCGGTGCCTCCGCTCGAAGAAGATGTGTCACTTGTTGGTAGTCGCTGAAGGATTTGTGCGAAATTATCCATCATCTCATTCATTTGTTGCGTGAGGGATTCCTCAATCAACAATTTGAAAGAATCTCCTGTCTCGACATCTTTCTTTTCTCCTTCCATTAGAGGTCCCTTGGGTGTGCGACAGATTTTGTCCTCAAGAGAAACAAGCTCGAGACCCAACTCTTTGTACTCTAACCTCGTTAAGGACATGGATTAAGACGACAAGGAGCAGACCGCTCTGATACCACCGATCCAGATTTTATGAGTAGAACGAATTGACTATAGATTATTACCAGATGCTTAACACAGAATAACAGAGATACAGTAAAACTAGTTTTCTATTCAATAAGGAAATAAGTTGAAACTGTAAAATGCAACGGAAAACAAGCTTGCTGGAATGGAGCAGGGATGATTTTAAGGATGGAAATTTATTTTAAAATGTAGAAACCTTGGCGAATTGTACTAATCCTTCATACACCAACTATAAATGTTTGGCGATATTTTTGTAAAAATATTGAAATTTCTAAGGATTTTATATAGTTTGTATAAAGTTTTGGCGATTTTTAAGGTAAAATAATTTTATCCTCTAGAATTTGGGC